>JBAJNP010007994.1:0-21217 GCA_036877545.1 Yasuhikotakia modesta | reverse complement strand
ATATTGAATATTTTATCTGAGACATGGAGGAGATTTTGTGACAACAAACAGCACTTACAGTTGTGTAAATAAGAGATTCTGTGGTAGAATGTTGTTCATTGGACCAGACTACACATGTCCTTCAGACTACATGAGAAAATGTCCTTCAGACAGCTGCCATTTATTCAGCATGCCTCCCATTAAGAAAATTACTGTGTAAAAGTAGCATGTTACCAATTATTACTCTAGCAGATACCAGCATTGAAATTGCATCACTGTCAACACCAATGCCATACAGAAATGTTTAAGATTTACAGAACAGTTATCAAATTATATAATCTATGATCAAAATATTTAATTGTCCCAAAGGCAACATGGTCACCCATAGTTATATTAAGTAATTTATTGTGCCTTTCCCTTTAGACACAATGCATGCACAAGAGAAATAATTAGTTTCATTGCCTAAATAAGCCTTTGGATAGATTGATCCACACGTGTGTAACAACAGACAGATTGCTTGTTCAAGAAGTAAAATCTTTAAAATTGTCAATGGGGAAGTGTTTTCACAATAGATGTGATTTGACTCACAATTCATAATTGAGCAGCTATTGCATAAAAACGTCTCAGGGTACGCACAACTGGCCGTAGTGTGGATGAAGGGACTTTAGGCACATATCCGTTTGCGGGTATAGAAGTACTTTGGCCAAACCAGGCACAAAGTCTAGATATGTAGAGGCCAGAGAAAGGGCCTGAAGATTACCGACACTCCTCAGAGAAGTGACAGATAGAAGGAAGGCCACTTAGGCCGATTATTGTACGTAGATCAGAGATCTGAGAGATAGGCTCAAAAGAAAGAGCACATAAAGCTTGAAGTACAGCCAGGTCCCAAGAAAAAATCTGTGATCGTACTCGAGAGAACTGTACCAACAGGGCAGTCAACTAGGTCAAATTGGCAGTCTCTACACCAAGAAGTGAAAAGTTTCCACTTTAGGGCATACAGGTTCCTAAAAGAAGGAGATCTAGATTGAAGGATGGTCTTAACAACCTCAGTTGATAGACCAGAAGCTAAGAGTTGTACCCCCTCAGGGGCCACACCCATAGGTTCCAGAGGGTAGATGATAGCACCTTCTGCCTGAGACAGAAGATCCCCCATCCAGGAGAGATACAAGATCCGAGAACCATTCTCAGCTCACCCAGAACGGGGCTACTAAGAGCACAGATACCACATCCTGGTGAATTGTTTCCAGAGCTCCTGGGAGCAGGGCAATAGGAGGGAAGGCATAAAGGCATAGTCTCGGCCAAGCCTGAACCATGGCATCTAGTCCCTGAAGAGCTAGATGAATTAGAGTACCAAAGGGTCATTGCACAGTCTCATGAGAGGCCGAAGAGGTCTAATTGGGCTTGCCCAGAAATTTCAAATCTGCTTCACCACCTCAGGGTGAAGTCTCCATTCCCCAGGCCTCAGCCCCTGCCCTGACAAAATGTCTGTTCCCACATTCCATCGACCAGGGATATAAATCGCTCTCAGTGAGTGAAGCTTCTCTTGTGACCAGACCAGGATCTGGTGCACCAATTTGTAAAGAGGGTGTAACCGCAGACCTCCCTGGTGGTCGGTGTATACAATCACCGCTGTGTTGTTGGTGCGGACTAACACATGGTGGTCTCTCAGGTTCTGAGGTTTAAAGCCTGAACCACAGCAAGTAAGATGGCGAGGCTCCCAAAGACCTATGGCTGGGTGGCCGTATACTGCAGAAAGGGTTGAACCTATACGAGCATGAGACAGATGTGCCCGTATCGTGGTGGAATCCCATATGACAAGATAAGTGGTTCTCTGAGCTGGAGAAAGCACACTCTTATCGGGATTTAGTCTGAACCCTGGCTCTTTCATGTGGGCAAGAACGACATCTCGATGTTGACTTGCCAGATGTTGGGAGGAAGATAGAATCATCAAATCATTGATATAATTCAGTATGCGGATGCCCTGGAGAATCAAAGGGGCCAGGGCTGCATCCACGCATTTGGTGAAAGTGTGGGGGGAGAGAGCAAGGTCAACGGAATAACTCGATATCGATAGGTTTCGCCTCTGAACGCAAACCTCAAGAACTTTCTGTGCTGAGGAAAGAAGGATGGGGATGTGAAAATAGGCGTCTTTTAGGTCTATGGTGTCTACCAGTCATTGGACCTGATTTGGGATATTACCTGCTTTATCATGAGCATCTTGAACTTCAGTTGTCTGACTGATCGTTTCAAGAGCCTGAGATCTTTAAAATCACCCTTCTTGGGAACAATAAAATAGTGTCTGTAGAACCCTGTTTGCCTCAGCTGAGGAGGGACCACCTTGATGGCCTCCTTCCTTAGCAGAGAAACCATTTCTTGTTCCCAGACTAGAGCCTGCACTGGGCCCACCAGGGTGAGGAGGACCCCTCTGTCCTCGAGAAGTGAACTGAATTCTGTAACCTAGTTCTAAGGTACGTAGGACCCATTGGGATACGCCTGGCAGTAGTTTCCACATTGCCATGAAGTTGCATAAGGGTACCAGCCCCTCGAGGCTGGTCTCTGGAGTAACCATAACTGGAGTCTCAGTGCCCTGTAATGGTTACTCGGCAGGGAACACCCAAGATACAGCCTCCTTAGAGGCTGTAAATACTCAAAAACCGCTACTTCTCTTCAAACAACCAGAATGACCCCCAGGGGGACCCTATAGATGACACCCTGAGAAATATCAGTTGTCGATTAACTGCATCCTCAGATGTGACCTAGCCACCCTCTTTCATTACAGAAGCAGTTCTGCCTGGAGAGCTTGCATCATGCCCATAGTATGGAAGGATGTGGCGACCTGACCTGTTGCCATGCACACCCTGCCCACCAAAAGTGTTGCACAGCAGTTTGGAGGGTAGGGCCGGAGCCGCAAGATATGTTGCCGCTTTGGATGCCAGATAGCTAGCAAGCATCTGTTCTGCCCGGGGCATAGATTCATAAATATGCTCATTAACACCCTACAACATTCCCATACAATTGGTAGGCAGAACTAGAAAGGCAAAAAGAATATGGCCTGTTACAGGAAATAGAGACCTCCATATGGAGGTCAGGGAAAAAAGGTAGGCTCCGGCATGGACACAGATTGCTGCTGAAAGCTTTCAATGTCCAACTCCTCCGTTGATGAGAGGAGCTGATCTCTTTCCCTGGGAGGAAGAAACCGCAGAGCGTGCTTCCATTCCCAATAAAAAGGAGGACCTGACGAAAGAAAAATGAGATAAGGACAAGCCTGTCTCAATTCCCTCAATCAAGTCCACCTGCAAACCCCACGAATGCAGCCACCGTTCTGGCTCAGCGGAAGCGTGCTATGCGCCTAAGCAAACATTCGACACACCTGTTCAGAGTGCATAAACACTGGTAGCGTTCCCATAGCGTTTCGACGCAGCTCGAGTTCCTGAAAGGGAACTATTTTTTTCACATTGCAATGTGGTAATAAAGCTTTTTATGAGCTGGGCGTGACTTTTATTATGTCCTTGTTGATAGTTGGCTGAATTTGTTTAGCTGATTTATGTGGCCAGAGACCCCTAGGATGTGCTGTCATATAATGTTTGACGTCAGTGTTGTGAGACTTTGAAGTGTTCTCTGGACAATTGTTGTAAATCGCTGCTATTAAAATTGAATTTGTATACATATGCAAAAGAGAAAGAGATTTTAAACATGGTATAACTCATCGTCATTGACAAGTTAAGATCCGCACAAAATATTCTGGGTTTGTCCATTACTGTAAATAATTATATTTGTAATATTTATTTTTTGTAAATATTTTTGTTTACTTATTTATCGAAGAAAATAATGAGCTGTACTTTTATCTCACACCTAAAATGATCATCATTCATCATGCTGTTGGAATTTGTACTTATAATATTGAAATGTGATAATTTACTAGCTCCTTTTGTTGCCATTACCTAGTGTCAGGCTGATTTTGTCAATTAATTATAGATTTACTCAAATAACATCCACTTACCTGGCCAAAATTTCATTTACAATATATCAATGATCTTATACATGTTAAACAATGCATTCAAACTACAAAATGTGCAGCTATTTGCTGACAAGCAATGATCTGTGATACGTTATTGCTTGCCCACTAAGTCCAATGTGTCCAGATGGGGTGTTTTGTTTGATGGGCCTACTTTGCTTTGTCACACACAATAACAAATTTTGCCCTTTCCCCTCCGGCCTCCCGATGCTTGCCTTCATTGTAAGGCTGTTAAGGAGATTGGGTTGGCATTTACTGCATCTATAGCAATGTCAGTTTGCGTATAAGTGTGTTTGTGTCAGGCGGGCAGGAGATGCCCCTGCTCTGCTTCTCTTAGCTCTGGCCCGCTCACCCATATGGACGGCCTGATCAAAGGCAGCTGAAGCAGGCTGCAGCACAGGCACACTGACAGGAGAGCGAGAGGGAGCTGCATAATTGACACAGCCCCTCAAAACCCAGAGCCTCACAGTGCACCGGGGTCTGCACACACAGCACATAGCAGCACAGATGCGACTAAACAAGCTTCTGGATATTCACTCTTACAGGACTGATTACATATCATAGACACAACAGCAAGCCATTAGTAAAAGTGTTCCATACAATGCTCTAATGGATTGTTATTGCATGACGTAAATGAGAAATCTAAACTCTGACATTAAGTATTTGCTCGTTGCACATGGCTGACAAACAAGCCCTTTAAAATGCATGTTTCAGGGTGGCATGTCACCCTGCACTTTCCGCTGCTGAATGGTGTCTATTTTGGCTTGACACCAGTGGTGGTTACACATCACTGGCTGTCTGTTCTATGACAAGAAATGTCAGAAACCTCAGATGGCAACCATTCTCGCTCCTGCCTGCCACCCAGTCACATGCTTCCTGTAGAGAGAAGGTTTGCCAACTTGCCCCACATTAATCAGGGCCCTCTCGCACCATTAGCCAGTCAATCATTTTCTGGGCCCAAGCCAGACTGCTAGCCCATGAAGTGTGTTAGCCCAGCCTCTGATTCCCTAGTTTTTCTCACATCCTGCGGTGTGCCAAGTGAAAAATATGTAATTCCTAATTGTTGTGTATTTAAGAAGCTTTGTTGAGCATCATTTTACAGCACAAACAAGCATGAATACAAACAACAATGCAAAACGGGATCTAGTTGTTTCTGTAGCTCAATTGGTAGAGTGTTGTGTTAGCAGCTGAAAAAGTTCATGGGCTAAATTAGGGAACACACATAATATTCCAACCTATAGCTTTAAATCACTGTAAATTGCTCTGCATTAAAGTAAAAAGAAAATATTTTCAGTTTTTAATTTTTTTTATTTGTTTTTTTATTTCAGAAACTCACCTGTTTCTGTTTCCTGTGTCCTGTCATGGACACATACACAACCAAACCCTTATCTGTTAAAGCATATGTGAACAAATTCTAAATAAATTTTAAAGTGGTTCATCATGCAAGGTACAGTACATCTGTAAATTATCCTCCATGTTTAATCTGTTGGCATGCTAATGTGTGTGTGCCTGTGTGTGTTTATCAGTGGTTTTAACCCCATAGTTTGACACCAGTGATTTAAGATGGGGTTTATGTCTTTTACACAGCTCTGACCCTACCTAAGATTGTCTAACTAGCCTTTCTGTGTGAGATAAGTGCTGGTAGGGGGGTGGAATGCTCAGATGGGGTAGTAGGGGGATCAAGCTCCTCAGTACAAAGTGAGAGCCCAGGATCCAGGCTTAAGGGACCTTCATCATTAGTTAATGACTTTGGAGATTAGTATTATAACAGAGATTACAGAGGAGATGAGGGTTGTTCTCTGGTAATTACACACTGAAGCACAAACGTCCCTCTTCAAGCTGCATCTCATATAAGGCTTAATTGAACACAGCATCACTGTAATGCCATAATTTGGTGCTGAATGGGTAACTTGTAAATAGCATCATGCACATGTTGAAGAAAAACCTGATTTCTCACATAAAGATGCAAACATACAGTTTTTCTCTATAAAAATTTTGTGTTTGTTTGTTTATGTGTACTTGTTGGAACATAAATGTTGCATTTAAACCTAAAGTATTCATACGCCACTAGCTCTTATATTATATGTTATAAGCAACTATGCAGCCTACTCTATCACATGTCAGACACCCTACTTTTTCCCGTAAAACTTTTTTTAAATTAATGATAGTACTAGATAAAATGTGCCAATTTTTCCACATTTATTTTTATGCATTTGAAAGACACTTATCTACAGCAACTACAAGGAATGCATCAGCTTGTGTATTATCTAAAAACTGAACTGAACTGAACTAAAAACTGATGATTTTGTCATTGCTAGCTCCAACCTCTAAGCTTTGTTGTTTGCAGGTGATGTGCTGGTTAGGTTTACCTACTAACAAAAAAGGTAAATATTTCACAAGCAGTTTCAGGTCTATAGCAGCTTCACAGCTTTGGTTCAGCTCTATCTCATAGACCATTTACCTCATTACCTTTAGAAAGCACCACTTGTATTTACCACCAGACTAGGGTGGTTAGGAGCAATCAAAAAACAACATCACAGGGAAATGCAAGGGAAAACTGAGAGGGGAAGTGAAAGAGCTGGATTGGAGGGGAGAGAGAGAAGGTTTAGGTTGATATGTCAAGAAAAACTGAGGTGAAGTGTTGACATGTCAATGTCTTAACATTTAAATCATTTTTACCCCAAAACTTCAGTCACTGGGCTTGAAAGAGATACAGCCATAATACAAATTTTTGGAGTAAGTAGTGGTGTTTGAAGTTATTTTATGGGATTTTGCTGTAAGGCCCAGAATTGATTTGCAGAGGGGATAAAAGGAAGATACTTTATCTTTGGAGCTTTGTCGGAAAAAGCTTAGCATCCATTGGTGGATCCACCAATATGCCTGCAGGGTGGGGGGTGGGGGTTGTTGGTTTGCTGGCATTGACATTATATATCAGAATGGGTTGTGTTGAGTGTACACCTCCTGGTGTTTATGAGCTGCTCTTTCATAATCTTTCATGAACCATACAATGTTTTATTTAATGTACTGGGTCAGAAACAACTTGAGAAAGAAAGAAAGAAACATATTAATAATGAAAGATCTGGCACTTGGGAGGGAGAAGGCAAAAGAGGAGAGAAAAAAAAGGGAGAGAAAACTTGGTTTTAGGCTGCTCTCTGCAAACAGGTCAGGGGGACGTTTTAATGTCTGCAGCTCCTGTGCAGTCAATAGTTTAAAAACTTGTGTTATGTCTGAATGTGAGGCTAGCTCTGAGCTTCTTTTACTCTCCCTACCTGACAAATGCCAAGCATCTCATCTGTAGTGTCCAGTGGCTCTTCACTGTGGTAGAAAGGGCTACTCAAACTGAAGAATGAGTAGATTCTCTTCAGGCTTTACAGTTTAAACACACTGGACAGAGTCCAGCCTTAAAAAGGCAGAGTTCCACTCCTTAAGTGTAAACACTGGAAGGTTTTTTCTTCCCCAAAGTACCTCTTATAATATCAACAAATTTCATGACATACTGAGTTTTACATTGCTTAAACACAGTTCTCACTTGTGATCCTGACCAGCTGATCTATTTGCAAACAGGAATAAGCTTGGGCTGTGTGGGCATAATGCACTCTTATCCCCTTGTGCCTGCATATGTACAAGCTGTTAAGTAGGGCAGAGGCAGCTGCAAGCTTCTTAATTGCTTAATTGCACTCATTATTTGAACTGAGGATGAGCTCACCTCATGCCGTTAATTGAATAGGTTCTGCAGTGCAGTCTTACTGAATGGCAAAATCCCTGGAGGAATGCATTGACTCTGATGTTGGAGTAGTGTGTGACGCACCATCTTTTTTCTCTCTCCCTCTTCAACACTCAATTGCATATGCTGTATATGTGGTATCTGAATTCACTGTGATTCTCCAGGACATTGCAGGCCTATCAGATGAAAGAAGCAAATTTTAGAAGCTCCAAACCCTCAGAGGAGGGTCCAGGGGCCATGTGACTTATTTATGACTCTTGTGACAACGTGCTCCTCTCCCTGGCCTTACAGTAGAGCACATACACGTTCACTAAAATGCACACTCTTACTGCATCTTTCTCTGACTTTCACCTGGTGTGGCCTCCTCGCTTCTTTAAAAAAATAAATAAACAGGAGTGGTGTCCTGTTGCTAACACTGGTGTGTGTGCTAATAATCTATGGCTGGGGACCGTGAGAGGTGTTTATGTGGGGAAATGAGATGCGCTTAACACCTCCTCCTCTGTGGAAATGGCACCCCACCTGGGCAGATGTTGCCATTGCAGCCTTTTATCCATGCATATAGTTTTTTGTTGAATGTTTAGCTTCATTTTTAAGCTGAGCTATGATTTCCATTTTGATCCTTCTTTAACAAGGCTGTTGGTATGGCAGATTTGTTTGCTTTGCTTTGATTGTTAACTCATTTTTATTTTTGATTATCTAAAATAGTAATCTAAAATAAAAAATCTAATAAAAAATCTAAAAATCTATAATCTATTAACTACTCTCACTTAGAAAATTAGGATGCACACAAATGAAACATTCTGGTGTGTTAACAATTTGTATAACTGACATTAAGTAAACTAGCTTGACTTTTGTAATTAGGGCAGTGCCCTGTCTGCTCTATCCCAAACTTTTTGGTTGTTAAGGTAGCACATGCAGTTTATTTACGCTGGGAAAATATAACAAATGTTTGTGAAAAAGTCACCATCATATAAATGTGAATTTAATAAAATAAGTCATTTTTTGACCACTTCAACCTAGGACACTTTACCCAATGTACTAATGCTGACGTGTTTTGAAAACAAGATTTTTCTCAACTGAAAGATGTAAAAAGAATGTGGTTCCATTTTGTTCCATTTGAGAACATACTGCTCTTCATTCACTAGCATAGTGTAAGTGCACAGTACATAGTAAATGTGTGTGCATATAGCAAATGGTGCATTGGTCCATTTGCATCCAAGTCCAAGACATTTCTCTGTGACCCCATTTTAATCAAGCATGGCAAAATGCTATTTCTATGTGCCTTTTCTGAATGCACTTTTTTCTGCTTTTTGAAGGCATTTTTGTTGAAAATAAACAGCTTAACTGAATGTGATGTTTATACAAAGTGATGCAGAATTTCTCATTTTAGTAGAGGTTTCTGAAGGCTAAGTGCCTTTTTATATTACAGAATGCTGTAATATTTTTTTTACTCATTTTCTTCCCATTGGTACTAGGGTTAGACAGTGGCCCTGAATTTTCTTGGTGTGATTTACATATCCAGTCCCAGTCATTAATTTTCTATCATTGTGAAAATATGATTCATGTTGTGATTGCTGTCAGTATTACTTATTTAGATGTTCAGGAGAAACCCAAGCATTTTACTTAATGGAATGTAAATTTGCAATTGCCACTGTAACATTAAACAACAGCAGCTACATATGTGTTAATGTGTGCTCCCAAAGCACCTTAATTCAACTTTAAAATTCCTATTGGAACTGACTACCAGTGATGGGCCGTCTGAAGTGTGATTGAGAGGGGGTTAACACATAAATTCACTTGTCTTTGTTGTCTATGTGCATCTGGCAGCATAGTTGCTCTAGCGGTTGTGTGTCTGCTGGGAGATGTCGGCCAAGAACAGTGTGGGCAGAAGCATTCTGGTACCATGACTTGCTTTTGTTTTTTTTCTTCTAAGAAAAAAAGTCTTTCTCTTTTTTAGAGTTAAATTGTGTCCCTGGATTTGTTATATCAAATATGCTTCTTGAACTTATGGTTAGAGTTTTAATAGTTAACAAGAAATAATAGTTAATGCTATTACATGATGAAAGTAGATAGAGACCACTGAGAGACATCCAAGACTGGAAACTAACTATTTGGTACTGGGATCATTTTGCAAAAATATTTGAATGCAGCAATCCAACAATCAGAATTAAATCCTCTACTGTAAAAAGTTGTGTAATAACAAAACGTTTTTGTAGGTTTATGATAATTATTGTTTATTTGCTTAATTGAATTGAATGCTGTACAAAAAAAATACTAACCCTTTTTCCTGTCTCCTATCAGGTATCACAACGAGCATTGAAATGTTCTCCGGGTAAAATTGTAACTACATATGGCTTATATTTATAAGTTATCACTTCTTTGTTTTCCTCAGATTGTAAGTTGCTTTGGATAAAAGTGTCTGTTAAAATGCCTAAATGTAAATATAATGTTTTTGCAAATCATTTAGATTTATTCATTAGGCAGATGCTTTTATCCAAAGCGACTTACAGTGAATTCATTGTATACATAATTTTTCTCATCAGGACTTGCCTTCCCATAGGATTGAACCCAAAACCTTTGCGGTGTTAATGTATTGCTCTACCAGTTGAGCTAACGGGAAGGCTTGAGGAACAGGAAAACATAGTAACAAAGTAAAAATCTACTTCAAGATTCAGGTTGTCAATCTAAGTCATTCATCATTTTATTAGTCCTCATCAAATAACACAGAGCTACACACAAAGATTGATGACAATGTAGTGAGTCAGAGCAAAATGTCTGGCTGGCCTCTACTGCAGCTGACAGTGTCCCTTCTGCATGAGTGGTCAAAAAATTGCTGTTCTCTTTAACAAAACTTCACTTAATCTCTTACATCTAAAGAAATACTTCTAAATGCAGCTTGAGAACAATGTAACAGTGGACCTTGCAGTTTAGTTTCTGAATGTGAAAATGTTTGTGTTGGGATGAACCATTGACCGAAACAGTGCTAATCTGCAGCTGGTCATGACAGCGTATAATTAACTAGGCAATGTTAATGGGGCAATGTTAAATCTAATTCTTTACACAATTAAACAGACTAGTGTAGCATAAGTTAATTATTGACAAATAACTTCACCTGCTTCTTACTGATTCACAAAATGCAAAATAGGTAGATTATATTTGGTGAATGTCCACTCATTTTGATAATGCATTTTGGAATAAAGGTTTAAATTAAAACATCAGTTGATCTTAATAACAGATTCCTACTGAACTGGCAGAAATCTAGGTTAGCCATGTAATAATTTTACAAGGTGAAGGTCCTTAAAAGGTGAAATAGCATGAGAGATGTTAGCGCAATATAATTTACAGAGTTTTTAATAAAGAAGACTTTTCCAATGTCACATTAACAAGGGAGTCAATACAAACCATCTATAACCTTATGAAGTGACCTGGGATCAGGACTGGTCTGGGAATGATCCAAATTGATAGGTCAAGGTTCTGTGTGTGATCTCTTGGAGGTCACCCAGCATATTCCATTTCCATGCTTCTTGACTCACAAATGAGGTTCCACCTCTAAATACACTATAAAGATGACTACAGAGATAATAAAGAAACATCAGGCATCCTTACTGACTGTGTAGATCGGATGGAACTACATCCCCCAAGACACCTTCACCACAATCCACAGGGTTTTGTTCTTTCTCTATACACTTGTTTTCAATCATTGTGTCACCAAGTTCAGTCCTGGAATGGCTCGGGTATCCAGGGAGCTACATATTGTTGATTTCTTTTGTGGGTTTTTTCGTCCTATCCCTAAAACGTCGCCAATCCATGATGAACCTTGGATTTTAGATGGGAAGCCAGAGGAGGACAGAGCTGTTACCAATAATTGGATTTTCTGTTTGTTTTGACAGAAAAACGTAATAATTGTCCTCACAGAAAGAGTTTTGGCCGATAAGCTGCTCATGTAGTAAGCTGAGTTTCTAGTAAGTCTCGATCACCAGGTATAAAATGATTTACATTCTTTTAAATGATTACAGGCCCTGCATTTAAAATGTAATTATTGTAAAATATAGTGTTTTGAATCAGCATTTCATAGCTTTTAGTCCTCATTATAAAGACTGTAGACTGCTTTTATGAGGGATTAAACAGAAAAAAAGGAAGGAGGAAAGGTTTTGCGGGAATTTCAGAGTCATTAAAGAATATAAGTGAGCAAAAGATAAGCAGCCTGAGAAACATCCGGTGGATTTCTTAAGTTGGGATTCCTAGGATTTTGAGTGTTATTGATTAAAACGAGTAAGGCTGTTCTAACTGCTTTCGAAATTGTGCATCGTAATGCAGCAGGTATTGTCTGTCTTTCATGTTTCTCTAGTGTAGTTGTATCGAGGTGTTGAATTGTTTTGAACATGCACAACCTTTCTAAACAGTTAGAAAGTAAGTAAAGTAAGAGGTACACCATCATAGTTAGAGATCATGTCTCTAACTATGATGAGAGACACACCAAGATTGTGTTGCAGTCAGAAAGATGTTGTGTGTGTTTTGCTGTACAGCAGGAGCTACAGTGTGGTCATTAGAGTTTGGCAGGGAGTCCAGGTGACTATGGCAATATGTAATTTTGCTCACCGCATGTGTGTACCTGCTGTGTACTTTGACTCGCATGTGGGACCAAACCTTAGACTGTATCAAAGGAAAGTGCAATGTGGTCCTGACTGCCCCTTTGGATAAGCACACCCAGGAGTTCCTCCCATGAGTCACCTTGCCCATGTTCTCTTGTGAGGTAACTTAAGTCTGGCAACATGTCGCTTAGCACTATGCTCTGCCTGTGTGTGTCTGGAATGCACTTTATCTTTTTATTTCAGTACTTTTATTAAGTGAATAACAACTTGCATATTGTTTGTGGTGTACCTTTAAAGAAATATTTGACTTCAGTGTTAAATTGAAGTTGGCAAAAGGTAATTTACTTGAGAATCAATTTTGCATCCATTTGGAGATTAAATAAAAAGAGTTGTGTATTCTGTAGTATTTTGACAGAAGTGTAAAATGTTGTGTGATGGAGGTGCATGCAAGAGGACACTACACCCAGCATTATGACAATAGTCTAGCAGAGGCAGATGCTGCTACATAGAAGTTGAAATGCAGACAACAGATGTACCTCCCCCCCATCAATTTATATATTATTGTATTGTAAAGGTCAAAGCTAAAAAAGCCTCTCAGGGTGTCTGTAATTACAGATCATTTCTGGAAGTGGAGGAAAAAAAGGAAAGAAAGAGTCTGAACCTTTTATGCATTTGTTTCAGAAAGCTCTAATCTTCTTATATGGAATAAAGGCAAGCTAGGGACACTTGAAAGTTTATGTAATGAAAAAAACATCAGTCACATTATGGACAATGAAATTGGTGTGGGCTTGAAAATTGACCTAATTTTCAGGCAGAGAGAAACAGTAAATGGTATAACACGTGTATGTACACATGTATGGATATATGCATGCAAACACAAACAAATGTAAATACCGTAAATACAAGGAAACTGTATGTGTTACATGTGAGAAATATTTTTATCAACTTGTAAATAATGTTAAATGTTATTTCAATGTCATTAACAATTTTGAGCATTTTGGTAAATTTTAAAATAAGTATATATAAGTTTTGTTAATATAATAATAACAATAACAACATTGCTAATAATAAACAATGGAAATACAAATTAATATGATATAATATGATAAAAAAATATATGTTATAATATATGCAACCATTAAAACATGTTAACATGTTAATAACAATTATCACATAAAACTATCATAGCATCAGTTGCAATATAAAACAGTTTAAATAGCTGACCTTTAAATAGACAGGCCTTCCTATATGACTGATTAATTCAGTGTGATGACATAAGTTAAGTATACCATACTGTTTCAGCAAGACAAAACACAAAAAAGACTGTAGACAATTGTTTCTATATAGTTGTGGTTGTATTATTGGCCACAAAAAAAATCAGCCTCCCTTAACAAAAAAAGAAATCTTTTTCCCACACCTACTTTTCCAACATGGCGCCAGTAAGAAAATAATTAAAATGGGGAGACTGAATTATGTACAAGGTGAACCCTCCGTTGGGTAAGCCACTTTCAATCGAGAAAGCCGATTTTTTGGAAATAATATGTTCTGCTCTGCTTAAGTCTGAGATCAAATGTTCTCTCATAAGGCCGGGGTAATTAGATTTCATGTAAATGGCCTTTGGAAGCAGTGAAGAGAGAGAAATTGATAGCAAGAGAAAAAGGGAGATGTAAAAAGTGAGTCAGCTCTTGTTTGTTCACTGCTGCCTCCCTCAGGACATTTTGGAATCTGTCCTTTGGGTCTTACAAACTGACCGACACCAAAGCTACCACGGAAACTGTTGCTTGATGCTGGTTTAGATTCAACTGGAAATGTTGCTTTTAAAAAAATATTTAACAGACTGTAATCAAAAAAATGTGATTTGTGTATATGGTATCTGTGTTTAATTTGTTTTCTGCCCTTATAAAGATAATGGGAACAGAAATTAAATGCTTTTCATGGGAGGTTTTCTCAGGCAATCTATAACAAACAGTATAATATAAACAGTTAGATACCTGAGGCAGTTTTGCCTTGTGTTCTCTTCTGATAAATAATATGGTAAATTCTCCAAAACACATTAAAAGAACATTTTAGTCAAATACATTAATCAGAACATTTAGTAAACAAAAGTCCATTCCAAAATGCTAACTGTGTGTGCATATATTTTTTTCCTGCTTCTTTGTCCCCAGTACACTACACAAACATATGGCTTGCCTCCCTCACCTTTAGTTAAGCCTCTCTTAATTAACTTTAAAGGGCTAATTTGCAAGCTTGAGTAAGTACAGTGTTATTTCCACTTTTAAATCAATAAATTTAAATGAAACAGAATAAAATCAAGAAGAATATTTCAGGGTTTTGAAATAATCAAGACAATTTTGGGGGAAACAATATAAAAACTGCAGTAACTTTATTCCTTTAAAGAAAAAAATAGCCAACAGTCATTGTCTTGTGTGGTAACAGTGTAGTAACATCGTAACATAAACAGCATGGTCTTGATATAATGTTTCAGTTTTTAAACCTGGAAAGATGACCACATGCCATGCTTAAGGCAGTGCTGAAAAAATGTGGAATGTGAAGAATATGGACAATTTTCAAGTCTGTTGTAATGTTGTAAAACAATTAAGATTCTATTAACATATATTTTATTAATTATCCTATTGGTGTGGAGACACAAAAATATGAGGATGTACTGGCTGGGCAGGCAGACAGGCAGCTTTTGGACAATTGCAGCATGGCATCTTTCTCACAGACAGTGACAGCTGAAATAATCGGGGTCAGATTATATCAGCACGAACAGCTTCACTGATTTGTTTGCTATTGATAGCTGCAATCAATTAGGGCAACCATGTCTGGATTAAAATGAAATGCTGCAGTGGACTCAGTGCTAAAGGGTTTTTTTTCAATCATTTGCTAATTATTACAGCCTTGATAAATTCAGTGGGTTATATAAAAATAAATATAGAAACTAAAAACAATTCCATTAGCTAGTGATTATTTCACAATTATCATATCACAGCTTTTTCATTTCCTCAAGAGTAATTGGACTGCCCTAGTGCATTATCTGATCTAAACTGCATTGCTAATTACAAAGCCCAACAGTCGAGCGGCATCAATACTCTATTAGGATTAATTAAGATTGAGAGTGACATCTGACGATTAGGCACATCATTTGCAGTTCAACAATGTAGAGGTCAAATGATCACATTTACTTCATTTTATCATGATTCCTGTAAAGTGATTATTCCTAGTAAAATTAAATGCATGTAACATTAGGCTTAGCCATAACACAAATTAATTTAACATAATTTATTTTCTAAATATTTAAGAAAGAAATCACTCAATTTTTAGAGTTTTGTATATGTCTAGATGTCATGGGAAAACACAAAGGTTTCATAATTGATTATGCTTCTAATTACAATCATTATGGAAGTTATTGATAGAGAATGTGTGTTTTTTAACCCTAAAGCTATGTATCTACCCAGACAAAATGTGTGTCCTTCTGATCTAATAATGGCTATGACTTTTAACTAATTAGTCTGTCACACAAAGTCACAAGTGTTTTTTTTACAAGAGCCTGGATTTGACAGGGCCTATGAATCTTTTTTAGCCCCTAATTTTCATATGAATAGTCAGTTGTTTGACTTACAATTAAGATTCTATCATAAGATTCTACGTCAAGTTGTATGACTTACAACTTGACAATGAAAGAAAGGTTTCAGGAAAAAAAGATTTGCATTGCAGTATTTTAATACACAAACAAAATTTGTGTACATCACACTTAAGCTAAGAGGTGTCTTTTAGAGGTATGTTTGGAAGTTTGGTATGTGATATGTTTTTTCATAGCTTCACAGTCATTTAACTAACAGTACTAGCACAGTAGCATCAAATCATGTTTCCCTTATGCCAATTCAACATATCTGGTTGGAGAAGAGACTGCACAGAGGAATGCATATTAGGAACATATTATTGTTTCCATAACAGAAAATAAATGTTTAAACATATGTTAGGACACAGACATGTACAGATAAGTTCAAAGTATTAGCATCAAAGTTCTGCCGAAGCAGATTGCAGAGTTCTGACAGATGTACTTCTGTAGTGTGTGGAAAACAGGGCCGAAACATTAGACATACATGTGAAGGACAAAAGAAGGCAGTGCCCACACACAAATACACACACTCCCAAGCCATTACAATTGTTCTTCCTGTAAGTGCATTCTTAAATGTCACCAGGGACACGTGTGCTTTCCTAATTGTGATCATTTCCAAGCTAAAGATTAGGATCCCATCCACAGTCACTGGGCTCTCACTTTAATGGCCTCTGCTGAATGTCACAGAGAAGGAAGCGTTACATTCACTTCACATCACTGTATTTTTGCATTAAATTGTAATGTGTGAATACTGAAAGCCATGTTCATGAATCGGAGAGAAAGATTACAGTGGTTAAGCATTTAGATAAACACACATTTTGGAAACCTCATGCAACATAAATGTAGCCTTCCTGAATTTGTGGTTATGCTGTTTCTATGTGTCTATTAATAATGGTATGGTGTCAGGCCTAAAGGTCTTAAACCATTAGCATTTATTTATATTCATAATTATTTATAATTTATTAGTCTTAAAATCTTAAAACCTTTATTCTTGTAACAGTTTAAAATTTAATGTGATCTCAAACATTCAAATTCCAGTCTATAGGTCATAACTCAAGACAGCATTTTTTTTCTCTGTGCTGTTAGGTCAGTGTACTGTAAATCAGAGCTATGATCATAATGATTTTTTATTTATTACTTGTAAGATACGTTATAGCCATGTACATTTACACACAGAAAGAATCCGAGCAAGCATTATATATTGAGTGCTTGCAGGGTTTAGTCAGTCTTTAAGTGGCTAGAAGAATGCTGGCGGGCATACTTACACTCCAGCTCCCTGAGGAGTTCTGTTATTAATAGTAATAGAAAGTGTTAAACATGGCATAAGGAATAGCTTATAGTATGTAATGTAAGTGAATCATCCACAAAGGACTTTGTACCATAGGAACATCTCTCTGTTTTTTTATTCCCAAACTTAGCAAGCTTTGTAATAGATGCTAGTGATGAGGATTGTGAAGAATCCTTTACCCATAGAAAATGTGACTAGTGTCTATTTTTGTAAAATGGTTTCTGTTCAAGGTCTTTAGACCGCAGCGAAACTATTTGTAGGAAATTTCAATAGAAACAGAAATTCTACAGAAATTGATAAAGTAAACTGATCCAGGTTATCTATTCAATGTGTACACCAATTAAAAAATGTGATCATGTGACATTGTGCTTATTTGTGTTTATATCTGGCACATTTTCAGTTTAAAAGTTGTTTACAATTTAATTTCATGAAATATTAACCTTACTCTTCTATTTGAAAAAAAAAAAAAACCCAAACAGAAGGTAAGAACTTACATAAGAGAGAAAATCAATTCTGTCGTGTAACAATCGTTTTGGTTTAATGATTAAGCGAGGCAATTGCATTCAAACACAAATGTCTCTTCCCAATGCTGTTTACATGAGAAGATAGAAAAACGAAAAAACTAAAGAAACAAACAGATATTTCAGCATGCTTTCTCCACACAGTTTCTCCTTGGATTCCCCAACACAAAGGAATCATTGTTAGTGGACCTATTACCAGCAGTCTGCACTGTGCCAGGAAGCCTATGGCTTAGAGGAGTCATCTATAGATACAAAATGTGTTCATCAGACCCATCTCAGCTGACCTCTTCCACTTCTAAGGAAGCATGCACCATCACACTGGAAATGTATAGACGGATTTTCCAAATGTTTTGAAATCTGTTTTGTGGCTGAAAGTGTGAGTGTGTTTGTCTATGAAAGAAAAAGAGCCAAGAGAGAGAAAGGAAGAGAGAGGAGCATAGTGCTCCTTGAAATGGATTTGACCTATGAGCGCTAAGTGGTGTGATGCCCATTTCTTCAAGATGATGACATTAAAGGACCTTTTTTATTGATGGTTGTGAAGAAAGGGAGAAAGAGTGCTCATAATTAAGAATCAATTGAAGGAGCAAGGAATTGAGTCAGGGGGAAATGTTAGCTGTTAGCCCGATAGCTTCCAGGCTTTTCATTTTGAGAACATAAAAGGCAGAAATAGAGTGCAGTGTTCCTTCTTAAATTTCTCTCTCTCTCTCTCTCAAATTGTAGCTGTACCCCCTCTTGGAATAGATGTATTACTTATGACATCCCAGTTTTCATCCGTTCACAATTTTTACATTAGAGTTAAATCTCTGCAGCTGAATTCTTACGGCTGAGTTAGCCAGAGCCCATCAAATATTGAAGCATTCAGAGCCACTGGCAGACAGGTTGAGGGGAGTTCACGTCCAAAAGCCAAACTGTGGATTCACAGATATCCCAATAGGAGTGTACAACAGAAAAGAGCACTGATAAAATTTTCATTAAAATGAGATGGGTATATTGCTAGCATTCTCTCCAGCATCAATATGAAAACTTAATTTGTGTTAATGGAAAAAGATATGAAAGCCTTTCTCAATTCAAAACACAACCAATGCATAATTTATAAATTATTGTCAGAAAAGTGATTCTGCTCTGAGATTTACTCTGCGTGAG
The DNA here is from genome assembly GCA_036877545.1 of Yasuhikotakia modesta. Taxonomy (NCBI): domain Eukaryota; kingdom Metazoa; phylum Chordata; class Actinopteri; order Cypriniformes; family Botiidae; genus Yasuhikotakia; species Yasuhikotakia modesta. The sequence continues at coordinate 2,333 of JBAJNP010007994.1, read as the reverse complement.
ATAGAAGGCGGCCCGTAGAGAAGGGAAGGGGGGAGAACATTGGTCTTTTTGACCTTTGATGCCAGCAGATTTTACACTAGAGCTGTTGATATTATCAAGTAAACTGGTTATTTTTTTAAAACACTTAACTGCTGCAAGTGTTCTCACAGAAGGTAAATATCAACACAAGGTTGCCCACAGAACCACTCAGAGGAAAAAAACAAGAAAGAAAACAAACAGACAAAGCAGGTAGACAGGGCTAATGTATTTTGTTCCCTGCGGCCTGACAGTTGCTAAAAGCTTCATTATGTTATCAGCACATAATCTGACAATGTAATGGTGAACTGGCAGATTATTCAAAAAGCCTTTTCTCTTTCCCTATGTTTCTTCTTCTTCCTTTCTCTTTCTACAAGTACCCGTGATGTGCTTACGCAGCAGAGCCCCTGTTGTTAATTCCCAGTGACAGTTGTCTCTTCCTGAGGCATGCTAGGGGTGATAGTAATAGTGTCCCATGCTCAAAAACACCCTGCTCTAATGTAGGCCGCTTGTGTCCAGAGTGCGGAACTCTGTTGTTCCTGCCCTTTTAAATGGCAGGGAGTGGATGTTAATGAAGATTAGCACATGTAGTTCTTCGTTCCCTGAAGGCAGATGGTACTTTATACCATCTGCCTTTTTACTCAGTATACATTACAAAACCTGGTGTTTTGTTAGAAACATAATTATTATAGCTACCTATCTAATGGCATAATTATAAAGGAGTAAAGAAGAGGATGAAAAGAAATAAGCAATAATAATTTGTGAAGCATTAAATGTAAACAAACAGGTGGTATAATAGATCTTAAGACGGTTAACTGTGGGAGATGCTGGTTGTGTTGGGACTTGGGCATTTGTTTAAACAAAAAAAGATGCAAAAAATGGTTCCTATCCCTGGTGGGGATGTGATGCCTTTACTTACTCCTTTGGCTCTAAATGTACATGTGGGAATAAGAAGGGGAACATGGAGTCTACAAAGCGGATTGTTTTGTTTGGCTTAGTGGTGGGACTTTACTCGGCTGGGCTGGTAAATGTGCTCTAAAATGGCAGATGAAGGGCTGAGTGAACGCTTGGTGATAAAAGCATAAAAAGGAAATTTGAATCTTTGAATAGACTGCGGATGTACACATTGCAAACCTTTTTAGGACGGTGCCATGAAACTCTTATCTCACAGGGTGATGTTCCCAATTTTCTTGGTTTAATGTGGATAAATAGATGTCGACTTAGAAACTAACCCCTTTGCCGCCTGCTGCATGCATACTGTTTGAACCAATGAAAATTGATGAAGGTCCCGAAAGTGTAATGGAAAGTGAGTGAGCTGAAGATCAGGTCATAGCAGGGTCAACAGCACAGGGTCATAGCAGTGGAGCAGGCAAATGGGTCTTTTTACATGCAACCAGGCATAATTTTGCCTGGAAATGCCCCAGACTGCACTCTATACTCAAGGTGCTTTTCTTGCGTAAGTTATTGCAGTAAAGTCAGAACAGGATCATTCTCATCAGAAAAAAACATGTACTACAGCAAGCCAAACAGTGCTGGTGCTCATGTTTTATTAATGTTTAAAGTTGTTTGACTGTTTCTCCGTGGCTTTAATTATGAGTGGTGGTAAATTTATGTAGGTGTGGGGCATGTAGGGAAAGAGGTGTTGGGAGGTCGTTAAGATTTTCCCCAAATTCATCACAGACCTGTTATTCATTATTTAGCCCTGCACTGGTGCACACTGAGGAAGGATTTTACTTTGTGTGCCTGTAACTGGGAAAAATCATGTGGAAAAAGGTTTGGTGAGCAAGAGAAAGCTCACAGTCCCTCAGAGTAGATGAGTTAAGAAGAGTAAAAGCTACCTTTACCCTGGCCAGGGGGAAACGGAAGGGAGGGCTCATGCGCCTATGTGTAAAGAAGAAGCGATGTGCAATGGGAGCAATTTCCCGACCTTCTGGCGAGCACTGGGGGTGATGTTGTTCATCTTTGGAAGGCTGCATATGTCAGAGCGAGCCCGACCAAGACGCTTTGGGACTTACCATGTTCTCTGGGTGTCCAGCAGTGGACAGAAAAGCTGTGGAGACATCCCTGTATTGGATATGTTCACTCAGTCAGCGATACTTTACAATTCCCCTTCAGAGCCCTGGGGCTTAGCACTCACTACCACACTTTCCCGTTTTCCTTTCTCTCTTTTTCTATTTCTGCTTTGCTTTTATTTCACAATACCACATTTTCCTGCCTTTTTGCTCTCTTCTTTCATTTCTCATCCATTTTCTTGCATGGGCTTTTAAACCACTTTCACTCTTTATCTCTTTTATTATCAATTTTTCCTCCATTTTTAT
>JBAJNP010007993.1:0-21217 GCA_036877545.1 Yasuhikotakia modesta | reverse complement strand
ACTTTGGACTGGTTTTCTGGATTTTGATGTTTGCTGCCTGCCCTGACTTCTGCTTGGTGTTTTGGATTATGGTTTTGGATTGCCCCTTGTGATTACCTGTCTGTTTTGGATTATGCCTCGCATAAATAAAGTTCATAAAACCCAGCGTTTGGGTCCGCCTCCTGTCTCCCGGCAAACACAATTCGTGACAATTGCATTCTAGATGTTAGAAGTAGGTGTGTTAATGTGCATTTCTCAACATGCCAAATCATACATGATATGTAAATTTGTCTCCTGTTGATGTGTGTTTCTGCATGGCAGGTGTGATCCGGGGTGGGGTGGGCCACGCTGTGATGACTGTGTGCAAATGCCTGGATGTGTCCACGGCACCTGTCATCAGCCCTGGCAGTGCACATGTATGGAGGGGTGGGCGGGGCGATTCTGTGACAAAGGTGATTTATTATTCATGAATGTAATGTGTGTATTTAATTATGACACACTGTTTGACATGACAGCCCTTTGTTGTCCCTGCAGATGTTTATGTGTGTTCCCGAGAGCAGCCGTGTCAGAACGGGGCAACGTGTGTTCTGAATGACTCAGGGGAATATAACTGCCTATGTCCTGAGGGTTTTCATGGACGGGACTGTGAGCTGAAAACAGGGCCTTGCCAAAAGACCAGGTTAGTGTGTTCATATAATTTGGAACAACAGCAGACACTGTATGAAATCATTGTGTTGTCTACGGGTATAGAGGGTGTCACATCTCAGAACTGGATAGGTTTGGGGGTTGGGCTATTAGAAAAGCCTTGTGACAATTTGACCCCTGGGCTTCATGGTCATTCCAGTCAGCATTTAATATGTAATAACATTAAATGTAGATCAACATGAAATCAGTTGACTATATTTACTTGATGTAAAAAATCTTGACGTAAAAGTAAATTCTAACTTTATTTGGCTTGACAAAGCCTGGTCTGAACAGTTTAACATCTCTATTCTCTATTACATTCTGATGCACAGATTTACAAGTTATCACAGCTATTACAATTTTCTGCCAAAAGGTTAAAATGTGACTCAGCAAATTTATGAATTTCAGTACTTAAAGCCAACATAATGATCTACTATTTACACTTCTTTTAATAAACTTTCACAGGTTTATTATTAACATTTATTATTATTATCCAATACATTGACAATATATCCTTAATGACAACATTAATGTATACAATTATCAAATGTTTTTACATTTTTTTGTGTTTACATTTTGTGTCAGAAGTGGCAAAAAATAATGATTTCACATACGATAAAAATGATGAGAAATATTATTTTTTTAATTTAAAAATAAATATATTTAAACATCTTTCTTTTATAAGTTGATTAGTTCTCATAGCCTGATAGACTGGCAAAGGCAATACAACAGACAATTTGCAGCCTTTAAAGCGCAATCATGTACTTCAATGGGCTCATTACAGGTCCTGATACTAACACACTGCAGCTGGGCTTCTACTGTTTCTACCATGATGCCATGATGACCAAAATAAACTGACTGGGTGGCTTCCAGAAAACAATGTTGCTTTGGATTGTTGTTTTGTTGCCCTAGAGGTGCAAAATTTGCTCGGATAAAATGCTTTATGGTTTAGCTTGTGTACATGAATACTTTACAAAGAACAGTATGAAACACAATGAGCTTATAAAAGCAGATAAAAAAGTATACAGATACAACAATAAGCAAGCCATTCATAGCTTGTTTCATAGCTTTGTTGCCAAAACAATGGCAAATTGTTTGACTGAGCAACGTCTAAACAATTAAAGACTGTTTAAATTGAATATTTAAATTGTTTTATTTCTGTTTGTTTGACTTCAGGTCCCCCTGCAAGAACGGAGGTCTCTGTGAAGATCTAGATGGTTATGCTCAACAATTGTCGTGTCGATGCTTGGCTGGCTTCACGGGGCCCCGCTGTGAGACCAACATGGATGACTGCCTGATGCGCCCCTGTGCCAATGGCGCCACCTGTTTGGATGGTGTGAATCGCTTTTCATGCCTGTGCCCCGCAGGTTTTACTGGCCGTTTCTGCACTGTCAACCTGGATGACTGCGTCAGCCAGCCCTGCCTCAATGGAGGGCGGTGCATAGATCGAGTCTCAACCTTCCAGTGCGTCTGCCTCCCAGGTTACACCGGAAGGACATGTGAGGTTCCTCTCTGGGAGAAGGAATCCAAAGAGTTACCTCCATTTATTGGTGGCTCTAGCTTGGGTGGGGGAGGAGGCTGGGTTACACAGAGTAAGTCTGCTCTGATGAATCACTCCCATGTAACCACCACCACTGCAGATGAGACAACCTTTAAAATTTCAGTAAAAGAGCTGGTGACCCAACACGGAGCAATGGGGCTTTCAGAGTTGCAGCTTATTATACTGCTGGTGCTGGGGGGCATGACTTTGGCTGTGGTGGCATTGACGGCTGGTCTGGTGCTATACGGACAATGCCGTGATCGGTCTGCCCACTGTCAGTGTAGACTGCCCCCTGCCCACCACTACCCATTCCACCGGTGTCGAACACAGAGGCAGCACTCGATACCTGCACAAGAGGAATGTAAGATCAGTTTCCTTCAGTCTCCAGCACCACCTGACCTTCAAAAGAAAAGGCTGAACACAAACATCATTTAGAGTGGCTGGATAAGGAGGCAGAGATTGCAGCTATTCTTGTTGAAGTAAAAGGGGCCTTTTGACTCCGTTGACCATTAGTGGCCACTCCAAAACTGTAGACAGAAAAAAACGAATCAGACAGAGAGTTGGTCACTGGTGACAGGACCTTACAAGTAGCCATTATCCAGGGTAATTACACACAAAAAACCCAAACAATTTTTTTAAACGACATGCCACAAGGCATGGACTGCTGAGGGAACATAAGACTATCTAAAGTGAACATGAAATGAAAACGGAGCCTATTAACTTTCTCAAAACACATCTTGAGACTTATATGATGTCTGTACTCAAAGAGGATATAGTAGCACTAATGCACTGCATGTAAAATAAAGAAAAGCACTGAACGACTCAAATATATAACTTCCATCGTGTTCAATCAGGACTTTATGTACTGTATGTATATAGTTAAGCCATATTATTAGAGAAGCTATTATAATTTTAGATGTACTAATCTTAACTAGTGGACCTTTTTTGCCAAAAGCATTTGGCACATGTAAGAATTTTAAATTGTAAGTAGTGTTTAAATTGTAAAATATTTCAACGTAAGTATATGCCAAGTAAGTAATTATTTTAAGTGTTTGCTTTACATGATTATCGGTTATTTTATAGAATTTTTTTTGTGATACAACATATAAACGACAGTATTCTTAATTTTAAAAATAATTTATTTATGTAATTTATTGGTGAAATGTATATTTGCCTTTTATGTGTATTTTTATACTGAACTGAGTGTTAAAGTTTAAAAACTGTGGAATAGTTTATTTTAATGTCTAATGCAAAGGTTAAATCATACAGACTCACTTATATTCCCTGATACTATATTTAGCTCATAAATGGGCTGAAACTAAGAGCACAAACAAAATTAATTCTGAAAAAGCAAACATGAATATTGTGTAGATATCTGTGTTTTCTGTTTATGGCGAACAATGCTAAGAATTTAAGACGATACATTAATGATGTGAAACTGCAGATCAGTTTAACTAAATTATTTTCTTTAATTTTGCCACATTAATTGAAGCCAAATGTCTCTTTGAACACAGTAAACTCACAAATGACCATATAAATTGTACATATAGATAACAGATCAACACAACATGAGCCAGACGAAACAGACTAGTCAAAACTTGTATAACAGTCCATATGATGTATATATTTATGTATTGTTAGAAACTAGAGATAGGGCACAATATAAATAGGAACAGTATGCATATAACACTCTCAGATGAGTGATTTTTATCAGAAAGAAGCACAACAAAGTGGTGAATGTGATGTTTTCTACAAATCATTGCATTAAAGCCCACTGGTTTCAAATCTCTGATCTTATTGTTTACATTTATTGTGATGTTGGCGATGTCATAGCTCTGCATATGTAAGACTTGAGCAACCAGTTACAGGACCCAAGCAACTACCCCATTAACTTAAGTTTAAAAAGTTAAGTGGCTTAAAAACATGAAACAAGCGGGTGGCTCTTTTAATTGAGATTAATAATTTGTTTAGCTGTTAAGATACACCGGTCTAGCTACACCCTGAAAACCCATTCTGCTCTTATACATTGCAGCTCTTGCATTTAAGCTGATGAGACGAATCAGGCATACAAAGAGTATCATGCTGCAAAACCAATAAAAGAAGATTAACAAGGCATGTATTAAAAGCTATCACCAATCCCCTTACACACAGAAAAATAGAAACTTTACATTTCCAACCACATCAAAAAAATTGAAATTGTGGTCAGTTAGAGGCAAACATTTAGTTGTCCTAACTAAACACTTATTATCAAACACCAACCAACCAATCACTTGTCTTCATATAATGCTCTGTAAATGAGAATCATCACTTGGACATAACGTTGTTCCATGACCAGCAAAAGACAGTGATCCAGCAGTACATCTTTCTTAGAATAAGCACAGGCACCATGTGTTGTATTATACTACCGAAAAAGTGGTGAATTACCTATCTACACTGCAAAAACTGCTCTCGTAAATATTAATATAACATTGATAGGTAATCTTCCTGGACTGTTTAATTTACATTAAATTTAACCCATTTAAATTGCCAATGCATAGAAATGTATTGCATTTTCAAGATCGATCCGTGCCGTACTATAGCTTACCTGATATCTACTTGTTTTGACGACAAACTAAGATAACAAGCGACACCTAGTGGACATTTATAAACGTCTGCCATACGCATTATAGTATCTTTATGTACTGTATATTCAGTGTTTCGATACAGAAATGTTCCACGGTTAACTTACAGAAACTAAAGCAATGAAAGATTAAACCATAATAAATGTTAATTAATTTACGTATTGATTCTTGTCTAAATTTAGAGATTGTAAAAACAGTTACATAAAAACAGATGCATTGATCGCTCTCTCTGGTCGTTTAAAATATTGTATTTTATACACCGTTCCGTTACATACGAAGCACTTGTTTATTTACTTATCGTGCAGTCATATGGTGACGTGCATTGCGCAGTTTTACGTCTGCGCACTACCGGAAGCAAAAAAAATAGAGCTCCAGATAGACATGCATTTAATGTAAATATTTCAAGAACAAACGATCAACAGAAAGAGGTAAATAAGTAGAAATAATTTTGTATGTTTACGGAAAATATCGCACTGACTATTCAGTGCAATTAAATTGTTTGTTATACAAGCCAATACTTTATGGCTATGTTTACTTACCTTAGATGTATACAGTATACAAATGATTTTAAAGCTGCTTTCCTCTAACATGTCAAGTGATAGTTTAAACTGCAATGAAACCCTTATATACCAAACATATTATACATATACCTGGATCTCGTATGCCAGGTTGCTGTTAGTAAGATTTGAATCATTTGAATGGAAGTGGACAGGACTCGAGAGATGGGTCCAGAGAGAATATTGCCTAACTCGGAGGAAGATCTGGTGCAGGACCGGCCATTAGATACAGCTGTACCGGAAGAGTGGAGCGGAGAGGACATGGAGGAGGATGAAGGAGGTGCTGGGGACGATGAAGAGGCCAATGGCGGTTACTATTATCAGCCGCTTAACCAAGACCCAGAGGGGATAAACAACTTGCATGCAGATCCGGCCGACGAAGCAACGGTAGCGGAGCAGATTCAAGACGTCCAGGTTATTATTGAGGTTCAGAAATATTTTCCAACTTAAACATCCTTATTTTACCTGTTGGCCATCATGTATTCATATGGTGTTGACATTTTGTACTCAAGTGCAAAACACGGATTGGACATTCCTGCCTTATGCTGTGATCTGCATCACTATTTTACAGGCCATGGGTCTGTTCCTACCCCAGCCTCCACCTCCTGACATTAATGAGGAGGAGGACCCCAAAGGAGCTGCTGCACAGAGGAGTTTTGCATCCATTCCAATGGATGAAGGTAAGACCATATTCGCATCAACAAAATCTTCAACTGTAAGTATGTGTAATTCTTTGACTGCATAACTTTACTAGTTCATTCATTGCTGCATTACTAGTATCTTATTATTTTGTTGAAAAATGTCACCCTAAACCTCTGTTGGTCAAACAATATAGGTATTTTGAAGGGCAATACCATGCAAAAAGCACGTCAGTTAATAATAAAGCAACATACATCCAGTACGATGTATAATTGAAAAGTTTAAAAATAGGAACCAGAGAACAGAGAATACACACTATAGATTATGCATACTACCTATTGACAAGGCTGCAACCTCAGTAACATACATTCAATTCATGTTCAAGTCCATGTTTACAGCAAGCTGTGTCATGCAAATGTGTCTGCCAAATGTATAACTGTAATAAATGACCAGTCCTGTTAAACATTCAGTTGTGCACAGTTGTCAGCAATACAGCTCCAAATGGCCTCATGTTGGTAATTAATCTTGCATGCTGACAGTCTGATTGGTCTATCAATAGTAATCACATTCTGCAAAAATATTTTTCTTGTTTGTGTTCACAGATCATGTTGAGCTGGTGAAAAGGACCATGACAGCTGTAAATTTGCCAACCCTGGGCATCCCTGCCTGGGCCCAGAACATTTCTGACGACCAGTGGAAGGATATGGTCAAACAAACACTTGAGTCTAGACAAAGCTCTGCCGGACTGAGACTGGAACGCAAGTGATGACACTGTTTTAAGAGCTTCACCTCAACTACAAAACTTGCACTGAATAAACTTTTAAGAGCTTCTAACCTGGTGACTGAAAGAATTCTGAAGACACTAACCTGTAAGTGGACACGGTTCCATGAGCTAAAAAACAAGTAACTTACAAATGGAAAGTTCTTTAAATGGTAATTATGTACTTTATAAATTGCTGTGGTATATATAAAAATATCCCTAGTAACATTTTAACCTTGTCCCAAGCAGTGCTTTTCTTTAGGTCAAGTACCATTATTGTTTTGTAAAGTGATGTTGTGCAAGGTAGGTTGGTTTAGTCTTAGGACCAATAATCTGATGGTAGATAGATTGACTCCTGATGAATGACCAGTCATGCATCTCACACTGTTCTCGCAATGCAAATGGTCTTTCGCATTTTTTGTTTCTTTATTATTGTTCTGTACATACATGAACATCTGTACAAAATATTCGTACTATGTAATGCTCAACCTAATTAAAGTACAACATATGTACATATGACCTGGAAAGCATCTTAAGATTAGTGTTAGATCAGGGAGGGAGGGCAGGGAGAGGAGGAGAGCAGTGTGTGTGGAGAGACCCATACGTTTCTAATTTCCATCTACATTTCTTGTTGATGCCGGACAAGCTGAACACTGGCTCCATCTGCCTGTCAGAATATTATCCCTCTGACTTCAACAAGGAAGCATTCCAGAGTGAAATTGCCTTTGATTGTTTTTGGAATGTTGTGATTATTTAAGAGGCAGATAGTCTGCCAAACAGCAAAAGATTTAAGGGCTTCACTTCTGCACTGTATGCCATAGATTGTAACTGCCAAAATGTTTGCACACATCGCCAGAGATGGAAGTGTAGCTGTTTAAATTCAAAGAATGTGGATATTAGGGTGGGGCATGTGTCAACTGTGAGCTGTGTATGAACAGCAAATGAAGTGTTGTCCAGCAGAATTTAATAGTAGTAAATGTTCCCTCACTATTGGAATTATCAGAGTAACATCATAAGACCTTTACAACAAAGAGGAGATATCATGCAATGGGGATGAAGTCATACAAGCAAACAAAATTAAAGAGAAAATAAACTTGAAGGTGCTGAATGGGGAAGTAAATGATTATCATAGGGCACAGGGATGGGCTAGGGTGCAATCATAAAGAATATACATGACAATATACAATACACAAGTAATTGCAAGGCTGGCATTTCCCATATATTAAGCCTGGATAGGTGTGCAAATATCTCTTCATAATTGTAAGATCAAGTGCTACACAATCCTCCTAAGATTTCTTCATTTTTTTTGTTTCTGAAAAAATATTGTTTAAGCTCAAAGTGATGGAAAATAAAGAGCTATTTTCTCAGGCTGAGACAGAAGCCCTGTGGAGACTTCCATTCTTGGAAGTTTTTTTAAAGGCTTAAATACAGAATGCTTCTGTTTCATAATTTTTATACAACACATAAATCTACAAAGCAAAACATCTTAAAGAAAGATGGTGATCAAAGGGTGGTTTTTTTAAGTGTTACTTCATAAAATTCAATACTTAAATAAAGGTGTGAATGATAAAATAAGGGCAAACAAAAGTGCATTGCGGGCATTTCCATAAAGCATTTTGCTGATGGTGGGGGTATATCACTTCCACAAAATGCTTTATTGTTTGTATATTTGTAAAGAAAACAGCAAATGGACTATGTCAGACTCTTTAGCCTCTCTATCCTAATATGCTGACATTGTCTTGGGTCCCAAAAAACTTCACACTCCTTCCTTTTAGTCAACAAAGTGGTGTTGTGAAGCCAGACCGATGGCACCAGGCCTTTTTCTTCCTCCCCTTTTTGCAATTCTGTGACCACTTTTAGAGAACCAACTTCACTGTCCTCGAAGAAGGATACATGTAATTGTCTAGGGATGCATTTGAAGTAAATCTAATTTCATGAAATTTCAAATCTTACCGAATCATATATCAGCTACAGCCCCTATGCTGTGAAACCAGTGTGAAAGAAGAGCCCACACAGGAACCCTACAGCTGTCCAATAAAGGAGATCCAGTACAAGGTGACTGCCCCCATTCAGACCTTTATTCATCTGGAGTAACACGATTCATTTTGTTATGTGTGGCCCTGACAAATGCCAGAGAGAATTAATACTTTACAGAGGCAGTTCATGGCACATGAGGGAAAGCTCTCAAGCAGCATAACAAATGGAATAAGAACATACAGACAAATGCCTGAGAACAGAATCAAATGGGATAAAGTGGGAAGTTGAGGTAATGAAAACAATGAAAAAAATATTAAGAATATTCTGATTATTAGTAAATCACTTTGTTTTGTAATGACCCAATTGTTGCTTCCATAGTGTGAGGATCAAAAGCTATGAATTTGTGTGCATTATAGGACAATGCTGGGTTGGGACAGTTTGCATGGGAGCTCTCCACTGCTCTGTGGGCTGGATTGTTGCAGATGGGCCCTCCAACAGCAAGGTAGGAAGAGAGGATGGGAAGATGCAGAGGAGAAGAGAGAGGAGAGTTACAGCAAACATTTTGGACCAAGATGAGAGGAACAGTTTAGGCGTGGTGAAGGGTGGTGGCCCTCCCTGGTCAGAGGGCTTCTTGATTGGCCGTTAGGTACTCCTCTGCTCGCTTATGAGCTTCAAGGGTTTTTATAGTATACACATCCTGTGGCAGCTCAGACTTTCGCCTCATCAAAACCTTGTCCTTCTTGATGTCTTTTGTTCCCTAAAACATCAAATTGATCAATCGCATCAATTTCACAACATCATGTGACTTACAAGGTAACATTTATGAACTTGTATGAACTAAATCTAACAGGTAAAGGTGTATGTTGCGTGTCCACCAAGATTTTAACCAGATTTTGTTTGAAGACTGTTTTCCTTGAAGAGCTAGGGTTTGTTCAAATTGTACCTGCGTGGCTTCTGACTCCACAGTCTTTTTTAGAAGCTGGATGTCCTCGGCTGTAGGGGTCTCCGTCTCCATGGAGTACAAAGGCACCCCTCCCGGGCTTTCATTATACATCATATACTGCATAATCATACAAACACACATCATTTACACATCTACAGGCATTATGAACTGTGATATATTGCGTTACATAAACTTGGATTTAAGATTTTGGTCAGTCCATCCACTCTTCATCTGAAAATAACCCAAAAATAACCCAAAGGCTAAGATGAATGAGTATTACCAGAAAGAAAGTCACTCACCTCCTCTTGGGACAGACCAGGCCGAACCTGTGGACAGACCTTTGTACTCTGAGGAAATCCAAACGTTATAGTTACAACCATACATATTCACATCATCCTTTGTATTACCATAATTAAACTGGATTTTCTTTGTGTTTGCCCTGAGAGCACACTGCTTTCTCAAGAGAGTTGAACTGATAATTACACTTCTCTGGAGTACTTTGGAGGTCATTTCATTGAAATACACAAAACTAAAGAAAGCAATTATTCAAAGATTTCAGGGTGATTCATTAGCGCAAAGCTTGCATGGTAAAAGTAACTACTGCATTAGCAATTCTGAAGCATGTATTTCAACTGTATAAGCTTCAGCTCTGAGGCAGTTTGATTGTCACTGGTGCTTTGACACTGTGTGAAATTTAAACTTCTACCTGAGGGTTCTGTTTTGCCAGCTCCTCAATTTTATGCCACATCTCCTCCCGTTCCTTCAGCTTGTATTTCTCTCTGAAAAGAAACAGGACAGCAGATAAGGTTTATGCTGCATTAGACACTCAACAAACATTAATAAACATGTATATTTGGCTGCCACAAGCTTTCTTAAACATCAAAAGAGAGCAACAGACCATCTGTATTCTCCCTCCACTTACTTTTGCTTCTCAGCCTTGTACTGCTGAGTGCAATCATCAAACAGCTTCTGGTTCATCTCCATAAACAGCTTCAAAGCATTGTAGATAAGCCCATGAATTGTTCTGCACAAGACAAGAATTAATAGTACATCAGTAAGACAACAGAGAAACAAATATGGGAACAAAACGTTTATCTTCAGCGGTTTATATTTGTCATCTTTTTGCATTAAAGGGGTCATTTGTCACAGCAAAGAATAGTCAGAACAATTTCTTATTGGATTATTCCAGAAGTGAAGCTTCCAGAACTGTGACAGTACTTGTTCCAGTGGCTCTTGGAGTTTTTGTAGAGCGCGGGAAACATGATAGGGAGGATCTTGGCAGCATTGTCACTGATCAGGCTCATGATGTACTCATTGTTCCAGTAATATAATGCTCTTTCAGCAACCTGCAACACACATGGCCATCATATGTAATCTATTACCATACTAACAAAGCATTAAACATTCAACCCCAGACCACATGAGTTCAACAGAAAACATGTTATTAACATTCACATGTACAAGCTGTTATTGTTATCTCACAATGCCTGGTACGGTGAAATGTGTCAAAACATTCAGAGTTGAAAGTTTTTCATTTTGTCCACTGTTGTTTCTTAAGGAAGACGAATGGTATCACTACCTGAAAGTGCGGACTTGATACACACTTCGCCAGCTGTCTAAACAGGGGCTCCATGACTTTAACAAATTCTGAGGGTTCGATGACATCAAGGATTTCCTCCAGTTCATTGAGAAACATCACCTCCTTAGGACTGTGAGTCTTGGGCCAGAACTTCAACAGACCCATAATCACCTGATGTAGATAAGAGGGAGCAAGGCATATTAAACTTATGAATGCAAAAACCTTTTCTCAACTATCTATGCAGTAACTTCTTAAAGTTGAAAAGTGTATTACAATTGTACGAAATGGACTATGAATAGGAAATGTGTGGAGACAAAAAAGGCATATGCCAATAATAACGTCAGGAAATGGCAAAGGGGTACATGTCAAAGCTATAAAATCTTACAGGCTCAGTAAGGCTGCTGTCCTTTTCCAAAAACTGTACCACACAGTAGGCCAGCTAAAAGAACAGAAAAAACAAATAACAAATTTAAATATTTTCAGGAAATTACAAAGAACAAAATAGACTCCTTAACATGAATCACTGCACATATACAAATACATCAGTCACAAAGTTTTTCACACTACATTGGACTATTGGACTACAATTTAAAAATGTGACACACGCCAAAGAAATGTGAATGTAAAGTGTAAAATTACATTCACACATTTTTGCAAGACTCTCTGATTGGCTGTTTTGCTTATATTATGAATATTATACTCTTGAATGTGTGTGAAATGCATTCACATTTATCACATTCACATTTAAGTACATCTTAAAAACTCTGATATATCTGATAAATCCTTGCACAGATAGTCTTTGTGGTGTTGTTTTGTGTTTAAGCGCAACTTTTATGCTCCAAAGCAACAAGAGGTGACACAATAGTTGGCTTTTATTGCACCTAGTTCTTTTATTCAGTTTGGTGTGCCTCTACCCTTTACTGACCAAGTCAATATATTTATATTTACGCATTTAGCAGACGCTTTTATCCAAAGCAACTTACAAATGAAGGAACAATAGAAACAGTGTATCAACTGAAAAAAACAACAATCCTATAAGCATTGTGCCATTTTCCATAAGTTTCCATAACTGCAAACAAGTGCAGTTGTCTCCCCCCCCCCCACACACATTTTTTCTACAGGAGTAGAAAGAAGTATAGAGGAAAAATAAGTGCTACTAGTAGTTGACACAGGTTTCATTCTATTAGTAGTAATACTCCATACCTGTGGGTGATAGACACTAAGAGACTTGACTTTATGTAAGGGCAGTAGCACTCGGATGAGGAACATTTTGTGCTCTTCTTTCAGTGGCAGGGCAAAGCCATTAATTATGCTGCAGGAAGAACATGAGACTGGTCATTTGACAGGCAGGTTTCTTCAACAAAGCAAGAAACTACCTTCTCTTTGGTTTGTCATGGCAACACTGACAGTGTTCACACTCACCTTCCTAAGATTTCTAAGAGCTCCGCAATTCCATTGTGATGCTCCGTCTCGTATATAAACCTACAGCAGAAGATCAAGGACATCAGCTCAAAAAAAGAGTCTATGAATGCTATCTGTTCTGCCCTCTTATTCATTAATGAGTCAGACATAACGTCTTTCCAATAGACATGTTATATACATAGGTTATATCTGAGGGCACATTTTAAGATGACTCTGTAGTAGGATACCACAGCAAATAATTAAATGTAGAGGTGGTTTAATTTAAGAGCTTGCCTATAGAATATATTGTTTATCTGCCGACGAATGTAGGCTCTCAGCCCCAAGAACTTCCCATAGATCCTGTGGAGGATAGTCTTCAGGAAGTCTCGTTCTCTGGGGTCTTCACTGTCAAAAAGCTCCAGAAGCTGAGAAAGAAAGTATCATTTATTCATTACCACAGGTTACTTCACAAGATCCTGTAGCAAATTCCTACTACTGTTCTATGATTCAGTTGGGAATTACATGCCAATTTGAGCGATATATACAAATGAATTCTGTGCGAGTCAAAGCAAATTCCATTAACCAGGCTTATATGATGAATTAAATGACTGAATTTAATTCTACTCGAACAAATAAAGAGTACCACAATATTTTTTACCAAAGCAAAAAACTTCTAGCATTCAATGTACAAAACAGACATATCTGCCAAACCAATATTTTCCTTCTCATTTTCAAAATCTACAAGCAGGCCACTGTTACAGGTATAATTTCCTTGTACCTTGTTCCCTGTATTTACTTAAAATTAATGGAATGCAAATTTGTGCTTATGTATGCTTTGTTTTAAATTCTAAAAACTATATTTGTAAATACTGTCAGTATATCATCATCTGAAAAACTGACAACAATACAGCTTGCTACCAAGTCAAGGTACAAAAATAGATGCTGGCATAGTGATAGACCACAATGTTTACAACATTCATGTGTACAAAACAGTGCTAAATCACTGCAGTATAGTATAGTACAGTACAGTACAGTACATTCACTAGTACAACAACAATGTAGGAACCGCTGATCTCTGTTTTCTTTAATGACAGTCAAACCAGTCTGTCATCTTCTGTATGGTTTGCTGATGAGAACAAACTGTGGTATGAAGCCCTACAGCTATGAGAAAGGATGCTCACCGATAGTACAAACTTTTGGTCGATGTATTTTTTGGCAACATTAGGCTGGAAGTCAGGTGATTCCAGAAACCTTAAGAAGAATTCATACACCAGCTGAGGGAGAAAGAGAAACAAGAGGTAGTAAAAGGGATCAATCCTTATACATGATTAATGCATCTGTCCGACCCTCTTTGCCATCAAAACAACAAATGCTTTTGGTTCTTTCATAAATAAGCCTTATGATAAGACAGACATTCTGTTCTGAAACCTAGTAAGCTGGTAAACAGGCAACTCCATTCACCTAAGATGAAAGTGATCAAATGGGATTTTACAACAACAACTCTGTATACAACAATAAGTTTAATTCCATTAATTTCTGTATCTTTATGAAATAAGGATGTTTAATAATTTATTTTGTGTTATGCACCATCATGGATTTTTGTTTACTTAGCTTGGGAAATGCATTACAGTATTACCTTCACCACAAAGAGTCACAGGTGATAGGTGGAATTTACTGGAAACAAGGAATCATAAAAAAACTACTACTTAGAAGCTTGTGAGTTAGAAACATAATTAACATGCTGGCTATGAAGGCAGTTCACTAGGTTTTGAACAGAATTATATAGTTCTGTAACGTCTTGGCTTGAAGCTTCACACACACTTGCAGGTGGGGCCAAGCTGCTTCCAGCGTGGGTTCATCCTCTTCAGGGTCAAACTCAGCTCCAGTAGGGTTGGAGGAGGGTGGCAGAGTCCTGAACAGGTTTACAGAAAACTGAAAAAGAGGAGAAATAAATCAGTCGTCATTACACAAACAGAGCAATTTTGAAGAAAGGTCGAGGGTCGAGGTGGTTGACCAGTTGATTAGTATGGTTAAGTAGTTTAATATTTTAAGCAGTGGTTAATTAAAATATGCACTTGTTAAAAACAAAGATGCAACATCACAATTAACATTTTAGCATGCCGTGCTTATGCAAGCTGAGAGTAGTATTGACTCTTGAATCCTCTTCTGAAGAAAATTGCTAGTACAGCCATTAAATCACTGCTTGTGTACAAATTCAGTGCCTTCAACAATGCATTTTTAAGACAGTCACTGCTAGACTGTAAATAGCTTATGGTGAGCAATGTTTCCATTACTATGCACAATCCATAGGTTTGTTTGTGAGGCACTGTGTAGAAATTAAAGAGGAGTCTGTTGCTGATTTTAACAATGATTATGCTGCATCAGAAACTAAGCTTAAACTGCTGGGTAAAGTACACATAATGCTGCACCTGCACCCACAATATGCACCCACTTATAATCTAACAGTCAGGAACTTCTGCATGTGGAGTGAGAATTGCCCTGTCAGCCTATTTGCTGAGGGTACATTAGCATCCAGCACTGGTTTTTGTTTCAATAAATACCTTTTCTTAAGAGGACTTTGACATTTGTGCTATTAAAAGTTCCAGGGAGATTTTTAACAAATAAGGGGGCTAAATGTTAGTTACCGTCTGCTCAGAAAAAAGGAAACTGTCTTACTGGAGTAAGGGGGCATAACCTGGCTAATAAAAATGTCCTGAAATCTCATCTTTCTTAAATCTAACTGTGGTTGTCAGCATTAAATATGTATGAACTCAAATATCAACTCCCTGTAAATTGCCAAACAATATTAAAGTGATGATTATTACTCATGTCCCAAAATGACTGAGGGGAAGGACAGAAATGTTACCACTGCGAGAACTGCAGAGGGGCGGCACCACCTTTTCTGACAGGATGACGCAATGTGTCTGGATCACCATCTCAGACAGTGGAAAGGAGGGAGGGGTGAGACAATTCCCCCTAACACCTCACTCTAAGAGGGGAGAGCAGGACATGAGAGTCTAATGAGCCTATCCAAGAAGATAAGAGGACGTGAGGACAGTGTTTCTAAGGAGGCTGGAAAACTCATGAAATTGTACAATGCATGAGGGTAAACAGCTGGGAAGAAGCGCAGGTGTCCGTGCCTTGATTAATGACAGCTAATTACCCATAATTCCCAGTAACATGTTTAAACCGAGCAGATTTTCTATCCTCTGCAATGATCAGGCAAAAAAACCTTATTTTAAAAGGACCTTAAAAGAAAAACAAGGGAAAGCTAAATGTATTAAACAAGCTAATTTTGGAGAGTCTCAGATGTTTTTAGGATTAAAACAGTTCATGAGGAAAAAAAAAATCAAATAATTGTGACTTGACTTCTTTGAACAAAAAAACACAACAAGGGGTCTGATTTCTGAAGTTATAGTAATGTTTTCGACAGCAATTTATGTGAACACTGAAAGTCATAAGAACTCAGCACTATGTGCAGTTTATAGTTTTGTTAAAAAAATACATACTCTACCATTCACAAAAGGCACAACAGAATGCAACAAAATGTAGGATCTCATGATGAGCTTTCACAAAAGATGCATGTGTACATACACAAACAAAAGTAGGGCAGATAAAAAACTAAATATTTTGCAGTTTAGTATGTTAATTGAGTTTTTAGAGACTGTTTTCCCTGCATTAGTTTCCAGTTTATTGTGCATTATGTATCAAATCAATAGTCTTGGTCTAAGTTTAAAAAGCATGATTTCTTTTTCACTTGTCTTTGAATGCATTCTTGTGCCTCAATGTAAAAGGTGAGTCACACTGTACAGTGCAGCTAAGGCATTACCCTAATGTGTTCATAATTCTAAGGAATCAAAAATGGTATGAGAGAATTAATGTTGTCATGGAAACTACATTAGAGGGCCAATATTCCTTTAAAAATTATAATCATTACATCTGAGAAAAGGTTACTATTTTGAGAGCCAAGGAAAATCAGTTAATTTCTCTGGTTATAACCCGATATAATTCTGGTTTGGTGTAATCTGTGGCAGGGTGATGTGAACTAAACCACACATGGCTATCATGAAAACCAATGGGGATGCACTGATTTGTGTGTGCTTAAGAGATATCTGTGCTCTCTCACCATTATAACAGCTTCAGGGTAGATGGATTCCGTCACCACATCGCGGTTGTGTGTGATGTACTCCACCATTTCATTGAGGCCGGCTCGCTTCACCTCTTTGTACTTCAGATCACTTAATGGATCAGTCACAAAGTCAAAGAGCACACAGCACTGCCGCAGCTTCTGGACGAACAGTTCTTCTCGATCGATGAGCGGGGCATCTGGAAGACAAAACGGGTAAAATCTGTCAGACGAGAGCCATGCTGCAGGCAAAGATGTCAACTGAACACACCAGTAACCTGCCAAGGCAGATTTTTAAGACCCTATGCTCTTACCCAAGCGCTGTTTTAAAAAGTTCCTATTTAGCAGGTTCTCTGGCCCACCAGAGTTTCATTTACACCTTCCTCTTACCATGACTGTAAAACCTCATCTCCATCTGTTTGTTGTGAACCGTGCGCTCAGCAAGCACCTGAGGAAAATAACACTGTTCTGTCAAGACAGCAAACTGCTGCAATTACATTTGGCTTGTAATGGCTGATTCAAAAGCAGCTGACTAAGTACTATTAGAATGTTTTACTATTAAAGTGTGGTATTAATATTTTAAAATGTGTTTTTATTTTTATTTGTTTTTTTTTTTCACTTTCAGTTTCGTTTGAGCTTTAAAGACAGTTGATAATACATCTAATTTTAATCTTTCAAAAATTAAAACTATTGGTTTATATTTAGTTACAATATCATTTTAGATGTAATATCATGGTAATTCTTTATTACGTTATATTATACCTATAAATTGTACTTTACAAATGTGTAACAAATGTTCAAATGAAGTTTATTATCTAACAAAAAATAGCACGATACAGTTCCAGTTTAGTTTTCATTCATTTGGAAATGCACATTTTTAAGTTAATGATTATGTTCTTACTTTTAGCATTAACAGTTACTCTTCAACAAACATGGCCAGCAGAAACGTCCCTGGTGCCAGTTTGGAGGTGTGTGTAGTTAGAGGGGAGGGTTGTCATTGTATGTTGACTCAAAAATGAAGCTCAATGTCCTTGGCTTTGAAAACCTTGATCCTTACAATTAAACCCTGAAATTTGGTTTCAAAATGTGCTTAGTTTAGATGATTTAGATGATTAGTTTAGATGATTTAGATGAGAATTAGCCTGTAATTAATATACAGTCTGGGTCATTTTATTCATAGTTTTCAGGATTAAGGAATCTCATATAACCTGCCCATGTCTGCATTTGACTAGGTTTGCAGTTCCTACAAATATACAGATGAACTTGAGTTTATTAAATGCACAGTCTCTGACAACAACAATAAATGTTGCATGTTCTGTCTGCAACATGCAACATTAGCTGAGTATTAATCCATTGATTATCCACAGGTTAAATGCCTTTTTGCCATACTAAGGACAAAGAAAACAAAATCTTTCAGCACAATTACTTTACATGCCATTTGTGTATGCAAACCATATGCATCAACCATATCACTGTGATTACAGGATCTTTTTAAAGTGAATGAGATTTTCTATCTGTTAAAGAAGAGGTTGGTCATTATAGGTACAACAGTGGTACCATTTAAGATGCGCCCCACTGAGGTGGACTGTGGATCCTGTGGACTAGGGTAGGGAATGGAGGAAGGGGGAACAGTGCTGGAGATAAAATGATAGAATCTGGGGCACAGAAGATGAAAGTTCAATTAATCTATATTACACAGGATCCACAGAGAGCTGCACTGCAACAGCTCTATCAGAACAATCTGATATCCCATTCACCAAACACAAATCCCACGGTTCAGTTGATATCATGTTTTGGGGTCATGTTTCAATTCAGTTCTGTTTGCTGGGGCAGCGTTCATAGCATGGCACCAGAAATGCTAAAGAATACTAAATTCACTACATATTAAATTCATACTATTAATACTTTAAGACTGAAGAGAATTCCCTTCAGAAGCTCATAAGGAAATTTATGAATTTTGAGGGGGGCTTATAGTAAGACATTCAAAATTATAAAAATAAACAGAGAAAGATAGAAAGAGAGAAACAGAGAATGCGCAATTGCTGTAAATAAAGTGAACAACTAATGCATAGAGAGAACTGTGAGATAAAAAAAAAAAACTGTCTCGGCCTACGCAAAGCAGACAGTTTAGCAACACACAGTCAAAAGTCTCACAGAGGGCCTATTTGATTATCTCAAAGTCAAAACACAGCAAATCAAATCGGTGTGTGACAGCAGGCCTGGAACAGCAGAACCCGCTGGGAGCCATTTATTGCTCTCCGTACCCAGACACACATATGCCACAGAACACACAGCTCAGGCTTAATGTTTATTGCTTAATGAGCCTTGCGTTTCCTTGCAGATGGATGCAGCTAAGCACTGGATAGACAGCGCTTGTGAATGCAGGATTGACTTCCTGTCTGTAACAGTGTACTGTGTAGTTGTATAACAATATGTAGCCGCTACTGATGCTTCTCACAATGAAGGGACTCATCCATCTTAGTCCATTTTGGGTCTGAACTCCAACAAGATTGAAAGGCTGCATTTTGAAACATAGTGAGCATTTAAAACATTTAGTCAGCTGCCCACTAAAGCATTTTGGCAACATGTGCACCTAAACGCTTTGTTTTTGTTTGAGGGAAAAACCTGTTTGTTGAGACTTTGTTTTATATTCTATTAGTCAAACAAGTTTTCTGTTTGATCTGTCTATAAATAACTGTGATTGATTTATGCAGGACACAAACACAGTGTGCATTAGGGTAAACAGGGACATCTTTTGCACTTGTGACTTGTGAAATTTGTAATGATCATCCTTATGATGCTTGAAAAAAAGACCTTTGTTATGCATTTAGAGCCTCACTGTCGGTTGCAGATATTAGTCAAAAGCCAATTTCAAAATCATTGGTCAGATTCTGTTTTCTGCACATTACAATAGTGTTTGTTTAAAGCAATTACTGTGTTGAACAACTCATAAAAGCAGAAATATTATTCTTCATTGTCCAAACACTTCAGACACTATAAAAAAATGTGTCATGTTACCATAGGCTTTATTGTGATAAAACACGATATGTACAGAAAATAAAACATGCCAATTACCAAAAACATTCAACAGATCAACTAGGTCTCCAACAAGCACACACAGCAAATAATACTCACTGTTTCTAAAGGCATGTCTAAAATTAGATTATAATGTGATTTCTGTGAAAGGCCCACAATAAACACTCACCACTTTGAAGAGCACATGCTGTAACCTCAGGGCACTCAGATAGCAAAAAAGGAGAAGTAGTTTAGTGCAACTTTCATAAATACAGTGAAAGCACATAGATTGCCTGACCAAAGGTAAAATACTGATATTAACCATTGGTCTTTTGTTGATTTGTGTGAGATGATTCAGTCACAGTATATATAACCTATGTATATTACATAACAGACTGCATTAAGTCTTCCTGTTCCTCCACAGTACTTACACCACTGCAATGAATTTAAAGTAAAATGTTAGTGTAGTAACTGTTGTTTTCTCACTGTCATTAAGCTGCTTTTATCCTTTTACACTTGCAGATATAGTCGTACGAGTCTTAAGAATCTTACACATCACAAGAACAATTTAAATAAGAATTGACATTGTGGGGCAAATTATTTTTGGTTAACACAAATTCTGTTCTGGGACAAACCCAATCTCAATAAATAGAATATTTACACTGTAATTGTAAGTATAAAACAGCAAGAACAGAATTGGCTTATTGCTTATATTTAAGGACGCTTAAAGCAATGTATTCTGAACAAACAAATACAAAGATACAAGGTGTTCTCGTAAGTGTTGTTGTTCAGTCTTCATAAGTGTCCTCAGTATGGATAAATACAAACCCAAAGACCTTTGATGGAAAAATCACATCATGAAGTGGTTTGCACTGCCCTAGAGCAGCACAGCACAAACAGCCAGTCATTAGACCTAGAACTCCACAGGCAAACCAGTAGGACATCTTTATCTCAGTGTTCTGTCAGCCATGCAAGACCAACATCAGATAGACACGGAATTTTAGAGAGAGGGAATAAATATTATGAATATTTTTAGCAGCCACTTCTCACAATTCAGTGCTATTGTACAGTATTTTTTGAAAGGCATATTTCAAAGCACTTTAACAAAGAACAGTGCCTTACCCTCCTGTAAACTAGCCACAACTAGTCCAGTAAACTAGCCACAACTAGTCCAGTAAACTAGCCACATACATTATTACACTATACACACTTGTAGCAATCGTTGATATATATTTATAGTTCTTCTTGGAATATACAAATATGTGATTCGTACCTACTTTGTAGCAGGGGTGTGCGATATTGATAAAAAGTAATATCGCAATATTTTCTGTGATTTTCCAGATAACGATAATCAGACGATATTTTGCATAATTCAAAAATGTCTTGTAAATGTCTT
>JBAJNP010007992.1:0-21222 GCA_036877545.1 Yasuhikotakia modesta | reverse complement strand
ATTTTTAATCTTGAGATTGAATGAGAAGTAATGCTGTTACATGATAGTGTACCTTGAATTCACCATAAAGTGCTTTGGATTAAAACGTCTGCGAAATGAATGTTTGTTCTTTAAATGATGCAAGCAAAAGTGTTTATTAGTGGTTACAAATGGAAGTTACTAAATTTTTAAGTGTATTTTACTGCTGCAAGCCTGCGTTCATGTTCAGAGACTTCTCATTGCATGTTATTCATTTTTCTATGTCATTTCTCATTTGTACTGGATTTTCAGTGCTATCAGTAAAAAAACTGTTTGTATGTTTAAATGTATATTGTTTTTTTTTTACCTGTTTACCTGAGAAACATTCATAAAAGAGACACTGTAAGATGCATTTTTACTTTGCAGGGTATAATGTGGAATAATATTCACAACATAATACTCACTTCTCATGACTTTTGAGTACTTTTAAAAGGGCTATATTTTACTCATACTTTGAGTAGTATTTAGGACGGGTACTTTTACTCTACTTGTTCTACATTTTTTGGGAAGTAACATTACTTTTACTTAAGCATAATTTTTCAGTACTCTTTCCACCACTGCTTATTCTGATACAAAGCAAATAAAAATATTTATTAATAGACCAAACAGAAAAGAACATAGATTCCAAGACAGGCATCATTAAGTCACAGGAGCAATCGATTCTAAGTTCAAAAAAATATTCTTGACACAAAAAAGACAAAACAAAGCATCATTTGAGAAGCACCAGGTGGCAACAGTGCCATAGCACTTCAACCTGTCTTTGCTGCTTACAGCTATATTGCTACATTCTATTCTCTTTGAGGTGTGCCAAATTGTTTGAGCATGAGTATGTTAGAGGTATTAACCATTAGTTCCGGGCAAAGCACACAAAAATGGTACATATTATACACACATGCATGCACCGATACAAAAATGTATGTGTGTAGGTTTTGCTCACAAACAACTTTTGAACTGACTGGTTAACCCTAACCCTTAGCTCTGGCCATAAGGAATTGTTCTGAAAAGTGCATCCTGTGGATATTTGAATACCTCTACTAGGGACTTCATGTGATTGTCACAACTTGGTGAGCATCATGCCAAGATATTGAAGATTCAAAATTGCAAATAATTTCTTAAAAGACAGTCTCTAAAATCTAGTGTGCATTGAGCAATTTACATCAAACTTTTCAAATAGATTTGCTGTGGTGGGCTAATGACATTAGTATGGCTATTGTGGGTTATGGTCATATAGTGCAACCAAGCTGACAATAGAAACAACAATAGTGTTTCTGATTTTTTTTTACATAAAAAAAACAAGGATTCATAGTCAGCATTTTCCTAATAGACAATAAACAATGTCACCATATGTAACTTAGTGGTTGTCTTTTGTTTTGGTTTGGTCCTTGTTTCTGTTCACCCCCACTATGTTATTGTGTTTGGTTTCTTCCTGCGATTACTCTCACCTATGTCTCGTTATTGTTCATTGTGTCTTGTGTATATATACCGGGTCTTGCCCTTGTTTTCTCTCACACCGCAATTGACAGAAGACCCGACCACAAGTAAACAGCGTGTCTCACACATAATACGTGTTCTATCCTCGTGTTTTGCTTCATTTTGAAGCAGGGGGAACGATACCTCGAAGATCACACCTGGGATTTCATTAGCCTGGCGGCATATACACATTGCAACGACTTATCTCTATGGTTGTTTTTTTTTGCGGAGAGCCTGAATGTTGCTCCTACTACGTAGGACTACGTCAAGTGGGTGCTGCCATCATGTGGATCATCCATGACTGCCCACTTCGGATCCACTGCCCAGCCGACCACCACTCATGAGTGCAGTGTGTCAGCCTGAGAGCACATCAGACGGGGAGTCTGTGCACCTGGTGACCGAGGAACTACCAGACAAGCATACAACAGAGCTGGTAGCGTCTGAGGGTGAGCAGGCACTGGGCACTTCTATAACTGATCTGAACATGTTTTCCCTCCCTCTCTTCTATGTCTGAAACTCTATACCAGGACACTTTTGCCACACCGCTGCAGGGTTGCCTGTCTCCATCGGCACCGTGGCTGGAGAGCCCATCGTCATCGCCTGAGGTCTCTGCATCCTGGACTCGGCCTTCTGACCCTGCAGCTTCACCTGGCCACCTAGCTTCCTCGTTGCCACCCTGTCTCGTCTGTCCACTAGGCTCCATTGGCCCTATGGCCTCACCTTGGTCTGTCATCGCCTGCCCTTCCCCTAGGGATTATAGTCCTTTGGCTATGCCTCATCCCTCCATCCTGCTGGCTCGGTTTGACTCTTCCATGTGGCCTGGGTCCCACCAAGTTCTCCCTGCCCAAGGTCACTCATGTCTGGTTGTCTTGGGTCACTTGGTTTGGACTGCCTTATGGACCCCCTCTCCTGGGGCCCAACCCCTGCCAGGGCCCCTCCTTGAAGTATCATTTGGTTTGTTGTGACGGCAAGGGGGCCTTCTGAGAGGGGGGCATTATGTAACAATGGTTGGATTAATTTTTACATACAGTTGAAAAGTTTTTCTTTTTTTAGAAATTTTTTTATCTTTACTGTGCCTATTTTCTCTCACACTGTCATATTAATCTAATCCAAGTCATATTAACCTTTTGCAAATTTTACCAAATTGTACATTAAAATTTTAGAATTGGAAAAAATTGATTACTCAGTAAATATTCATCCATGGTATGCTTTTTCCTTACAAAAAAATCATCAAAATGCTTGGCCACAGACCACTGGTGAAGTTGATAGGGTTAGGAATGATTCCACCATTTCTGAATGTTTTTTTTATTTACTTTCTTAGAATAAACAGAAATAAATGTTCCATATTCAGTCCACTGTTACAGAAATAATCTTAAGTAACTACGAGACCATAAATCTCCACATTTATCTTTTAACACAGAAAAGCAGTAAGGTAGTTTTCTATCTGAAAATATACATATTTGTTTTGCATTGAGGTTCACCATTAATTTCTATAGTCATTAACAAAAGATTCCAATAAATACCCTTAATTCACCAAAAACACATGGCATGGCAACCTACTTTTCTAGTTAGGGAAATTGTCAAAAACGTAAATGAAAAATTAAACAACAATTATAGCATTTATCATTTACCATTCAGCTTCTCCAACAGCCTTAGAGAAAACATAGTCTTTTCCTCCATAACACATTACACCATCCTTTAAGTAAAACTTCCATCTGTTTTTGCTACGATGAATCTGTACAAAAAAAGGTTAAATTCAGAAATGCAATGCTCATATCAAATGGCTCAATAGTGTTGCCTTCTTTCACAAACTGAATAGGGAAACTTTTCCAGAGGTGTTCCAGAAAGCAGAAAGGTTAACCATTATATAGATCTTAAGAATTGCTTATTCTGGGTCTGTTACAGAGTTTTTAAGTTTAACTAAATCAACCTCCTGAAAGTAACCCAGAGAAAACATGCTCACTGTCAAAATGTGCATTTGTCAATGGGTCACAGATTTCTCAAATAACTATTGACATAGGGTAGACTTGCAAAAAGACAAAACAGAATGCTGTTTTCTCAAAAATACTGTAGGTCTGCAAAAGCGTCATATTTTCAAACATTATATGCATGTCTGTAAACTCTCATTAAGATTAATAAAACCTCTTTCAAGAGCCATAAAACCCTGTTTCAGCAGTTTTTAATATTCTCCCACATATCCTCCCACATTTTAAAATTAGGTTTGCTCTGGAACCTTTTATACCAATTCTTTTATAGAAGAGTGCTGTGGTAGCTGAAATTAGCACTGGAAACACAGTAGACTTTTTTTTAACAAGTTGGTATAGTGTCGATAATGTATGATATTGTAAGTGGCATTAATTGCCCCAATTAAAAGAGTGAAACCTGATTATGAAGCATATCGTTTTGTCAGTGTAATATTTCTGTCAGATATTGTACAGTAAGGGTGTGAGTCTAAAGTGTAAATGTAGCATTCAGCAAATTTAGCCAATTTATTTTTATCATATACAGTTGGCAAAGATACAGCATACTTAACTTTGGCTAATGTAGCCTAAGGATCAGAGGACAAACACTTTCTAAACTCCCTAGAACAGATCTAAAGAGTAGAGAAAATGTTATCTTTGCCTTTTAACCCTCTGGGGTCTGAGCCCTTTTAGGCACTTCAGGGGCAGACTGAAACGTTTTACTTTTTAAAGTACTTCTATTTAGAATCATCTGTACTCAAGACACATATTGTTATGATTTGCAAATTCCCAGCAATGACATGGGATTAAAAATATATATCTATATAACTCAATGTAGAAACATGCAAATATACCCCTACTGAAACCTCGTTTTGGGGGATTCTCAAATATTGTAAAATACCAACTATGCTGCTGATTGATGAACACTGCTGATTTATTTATTTATAAACTCTCTATTCTCTGAACTGCAGTACTTACATTCACATTTGTAAAATATTTTAATGTGCATTACCATTACACTACTGGCAAGTTACACTATTCCCCCCAATCTGTATTTGTGTATATACCCCTCTCTTTGTTTTGTGTCAGGAGTTTTGCTTCAGCACTATTAAGCTATTTATGTATAGGGTATTTAGTCTAGTTTAGTAATTCTTTCTGTATTGTACCCCTGCTGTTGATAAATCTTCTTATAATACTGCACTACAGAGTACCTGTTTGGTGTTGGAAGATTATGTGGTTCCCAAATTTATTTACCACAGAAACTTTCAGACCCTCCATGAATGTTGCCCAGGAAACTAAGGTCGGAAACTAATTGCTGGTTGGAAACTAACTTTCTCCAATTAAATGAGGATAAAACACATTATTGATTCTTGGGGAAAAAAGCTCATCAGTTTAGATTTATCAGTTTATCAGATATCAGATTTATAGCTAATACAGTACTATATTAAACTTAGTAAACTTTAATAGCTTTTTCACCTTAGATCTATCTTCACTTTTGTAAATATGGAGAAGGTTGTTCATGCCTTTGTGTCATCTCATTTGAATTATTGTAATGTGTTGTATCTGGGTGTGAGTCACTCCTTTCTAATGTTTATAGCTTGTTCAGAATTCATCTGCCAGACTTTTAATGAAGAGAGAGCATATTACTCCTATGTTAATAATGACTGTATATGACTGTATGGTTACCCATATGATACAGAATTCATTACAAAGTGCTGCTGTTTGTTTATAAGGCTCTGCATGGTCTGGCACCAGAGAGTTACTGATTTAAACTTTTTGAAATGACCACTTGCCCCTTATTTTTCCACATTCCTGTTAAATGTAAAGGTGGTCATACATTCACTGTTGCACATCCATCGCTTTGGAATGACCTTCCACTGTATATAAATCCTCTTTTACATTGGGTGGGTTAGGGTTAGAAAACCAAACTTTTTGACGCTAACAGACTGCATTAATATGGATGGTCCACCATTCCCTTCTGCTAAATTCCAATAAGAAATGCTTAATAATAAACCAAATTCTTTATTTGAAAGTTACATTTCCAATGTGTGACACACAACATTCTATTATTTTCAAAATATTTCAATTATTTGATACTCTGGTGCTAAAGGCTAAAGAGAGGGACCATGCAATAATTGCAATTAAGTTTTTTATCTTACAACAAATCTCACCAGGTTTTCACATTTCATTACTGAATTATTTGTATTAATTTGAATATAAACTTATTCAATACATTTCTGAGATAGATTAATTACAGGTTTAAATTTCTCTATTGTTAATATTTTCCACAATTTAGTTGTTAGTCATTTCCTGTGTCTACAGTGCTGCCTAACCCTGCCTGTTTTTTTCCATCTATCAGCAAAAACATTTTCATGTTAAAAGTAGCTCTGCAGTGTGATATTTTATCTGTTAAATTATTTCATATTTATAATTGTATGAATTTTCTACCTTGTCATACTGGCAAACAATGATGTTTTCCGTGTCAAAAATCTCTGGGATATCTTGCTCACTCACATCATCACCAGAGTTCAATGGATCCTGAGGAGAGAGAAAAGAGGTTAAGTCATAAAATTAAAATCTTCCTACCAAAAATGTTATGTATAGTGGTCGGCCATTAGGCGTGGGCGAAAGCTAAGGTACAGGCATGGTGGGCGCCCTTCAGTTCCTGTCTGCCTGCTGTGAGCGTTTAATCATGGTCTGGCATAAATGCCAAATGTGTTGCAGTTGTATCTTAAAATATTTATTTAAATACATACTTTAAAATAATTTGAGCTTCAGCCTGATTTAATAGCATTTATATGAATACTATGTTCTTTGGTCAAATTAAGCTGTAAAATATATAGTTTAGGGCAGTGAAGAAATGGCTGCGCTATGCAACCGAGCGTCAGGGTGGAGCTTCTATTCTCCACATAACTTGCATCTTGCACAAGGCAATGAAATACAGTGTGGCATCTAACCACACCATTAATGTGTATGCATCGTATATGCAGCGCGTCGTACCAGCCACCCTGCATCCAGCACAGGTAACCAAAGCACATAGAACACTTTCGCAACCAGGGGCCAAGAATGCAGCTCAGATTTCCTCCACCACTAGGACCACACTAAATGTGGCGTGTCTACAAAACCACTGCTTCTCCCCACAGGCACGCATCTTCCTGGTAACAACAGCCTAGTAACTCCACTTCTGGGTTCCATTTATTAGGTCTCACAAATTTTTGTTTTATTTTATTGTCACAACATATGTACAGCATACAAGTCAATTACAGTAATGTTTTAGCTATGTATTAGAATAATGACTGATGGATATGTACATGACTATTTATAAATAATAGTGCAAATGCAGGTGAATAAGTGCAAAAGATGCACTGTACACATAGAATGTATATTATATATAGCAAAGCATGCGTATATAGAGTACAAGAGTATATATTGTGCAAGAGATATATATGTCTCATAATATATTGCATGAAAAAAACCTGCAGCCAGTTGCTTTTAATTTGACTTCAGTTTTCTCTGTCTGTTTTGTCAGTGATAATTGTGCTACCTAAAATCTTGTGAACATTAATTAATTGGTCTCAATTTATTTCAGAAATTGCTGAAGTTTTAGACAGCACTAACGCCATCACATCACCCAGCACTAGCCATTGCAAGTAATTGACTGTTTCAACTGTCATCTGATTTTTCAGCTGGAAGATCTAAAATGGTAAATGCCTACTACTGAGCGCACATGAATGCTGAATGAATCTTTAAACTATATTATGAAACTATGCCTTTTTGCCTCTTGGGTCTGCAACCATAGCTACTAGTTGTGTGTCCACTTGACCCAACCATACTACGTTGCTGAAATGGATGCTCTGCACATCCATTTAAATACAGTCCATGTTAAACAAAACTCAAGAGCTGCTGAAACTGTCAGCATTTAGTTACAATCTGTGTGCTGGCAGCAACCTTCTAACAGAGAGAGATTATTTTGTACACACTGGTGCTTATTTGAAGTGTAATGAAACTGTAACTTGTACGCTTGGGACAAACATATTTGAAACATTTCGTTCTTATAAAAAACCCCAAAAAACGCACACATTAAAAGATTTTAACCCTCTGAGTCTAAGGCTGTGTTTACACTGTCAGAAAAAAATCTGACTTTTTGCCCACATCTGACACAGGTCGGAACTTGATGCATGCATGTAAACACAAAAATCTGCATGAGTTCCATTTTTTTTGCATCCAATCTGAGCAGTTTCCAAATGTGGTTTTATCCGATATCTGGACATCCAACCTACGTCCAAACACGCATATCCAATTCTCCGTGTCAATACATCACTTTTGCACACCACAATGGCTTTGAGACAAGCTTGTAAGCGCTCACAAAGAAAGTCAAAGCTAGTTTTGTTCACACAAAAATATTGGACCAATTCCTTCTCGTTAAAGGTCGCGATCTTGATGTAGAAAGCATTAATGCAGCATTTATGATGACAGCATTAAAAAGCTGCATTTGTTGATTTATTAATTTGCCATCTTTGGAAAAGAAGCAGCAAAAGTCCATCCAGATTTTGAGGGTCATTTGTTGCGCCCATGGTCGTGAAAGCTAGCGGAATGATTTAGGCAGAAAAAGAGTTTAAACGCACATATCAGGCAGATATCATAGTGAATCATACCCAGAACAAATTTATTAAAATGTACTAAATGCCATTCTCCTTTCTCCCCATGTTTTGCAAGCAATGCAGATTTTCATCATCTTAACATCTTCAATGTCCTCCTTAAATTCAAGATGAAGTCTTTTGCTGTCTGTGACTTGACTGGTATTGAACTAAATTACAGTAAAGCTGCAGTAGCCATAGTGTCAATAGCCTGTATGCGTGTCAACAAAAAGTCAGGCTTGACTGTGTCAGGCTTTGATGCTGAACGCCTAAATATGAACACATGCAAAATTGAGTATTAATTCATTCAAAACAGAATACAATTATGTAATTAATTGACAGATAGGATGACAAGATTACAATGAAAGATTAGCAACATTATCAAATTATAAATTATTAACTTTTTTACAGTATACTGAATTACAATCCTAATGCTATTGTCATCAAACAAATGCACACCAATGTTTAATTAATAATGTTTATTTACAACAATGTTTGATTAACAATAAAAAGAAAATCTAGTCTAACAACGTAATACAGCTCACAATGATTGTTGAGTTTGGTGTGGTAGCATTAAACGGTGAGAGAGGCTGGTGGGTCTGTAAAACTGACTGACATCAAATGAGCAGAGAAAAGTAATAGTCTGTGGTTGAATGTCGTGGGAATCAGATTAAAATAATCAGTAGCCATGCATCACAGCCATTTCTTTAGGTGGGGAGGTGATGAAAAAAAATTGTGACATCATAAGTGTCACACTAGCAGAGGGTGCCCTTACCCTGGAACTGTTTGAGATCGCTCCCTCTGCAGCAACTTCCTGTTTGGGGGCCATAAAACAGAGGTCTTTTTCTGTGTGTTTTGTGGTTTTCTTCTCTATATTTTTGACCCTGGACTGTTTTCTGGTTTATTGAATGTATTGCTGCCTGCCCTGACTATCGCTGTTTACTTGATTCTGAATTTGTCTTTGCCTGGAATATCTCTGTTTGACTGTGTTTAAACCTTGCCTGTTGTCGACCATGTGTCTAAATAAAAACCAGCATATGGATCCGCTTGTCTCCGACTCGTACGTAACAATAAGGTGCTTTTGTCCAGATCAAGCCATTTTCTGGATTACATTTTTAAAACATTTATATACAGTGGAGGGGTTCAAAATGTCCAGAACTTTTCCTATGTTCTTTAAGGTGGATATTCTGCCATTTTCTGACAAGACAAGAAAAACGTGATTTTGACTCTAGGTCTGCTTTAAATCAAGTTGTTTTAACATTGTCAGTTTAGTTGGAAAACAGGCTTGGTAATTAAGTTAAAACAAACGTAATATATTAAGTTAACTCAACGTATAAGTATCAAGTAATAGCAACAAAAATGCTTTGAAAATATCAAAAGTATAACTCTCAGT
Source organism: Yasuhikotakia modesta (assembly GCA_036877545.1). Lineage (NCBI taxonomy): Eukaryota > Metazoa > Chordata > Actinopteri > Cypriniformes > Botiidae > Yasuhikotakia > Yasuhikotakia modesta. The sequence goes on along the minus strand of JBAJNP010007992.1, from coordinate 11,743 downwards.
CAAGCATAGAAAAAATGATTAATGCATTCATGATATTGACTTGATTGCTGCAATGACATACTGGGTGACCGCCCTGGCATATACACGTGTCAGTTTAAATTAAATTTAACACCCACCAGACAGCATTGACAAGGTAAACTGAAACTGGGGACACTCCCCATAAGGACAGATGGCTCCACTCTGTCTGTAGTCAGCTTGAACCAGACTTTATCCAGAAAGGTGATAGAGAGACAGGACGACACAACCCCGAGACAGAACAGTAGGAATATGATGGACTATATTAAACTTCTAGATTTTTATAATGATAGAAGAGATTTTAAAGATTGGTAACAACCACAGTTTTGATTCTTTTTTTTTAGCAAAAAATGAAACCAAGTTCTGAGAAAAAAAGCTGGTTTTGTCATTTGGCATGTTACCATTTTCCCTAGACTAGTATAGAGTAAGTAAACAAGTGCTGTTGTCCCACCCCATCCCCTTTATTTAGAGAGAGATAAGGGAGAAAAGAGGAGGAAAAGAGAGAAGTGTTAGTAGTAGTAGTTGCATTTAATTGGGGAGGTATAGTCTAAAGAGGTGAGTCTTTAGTCTTTTCTTGAAGATGGATAGTGAATCAGCTGTTCTGACAGAGACTGGAAGGTCATTCCACCAGGAGGGAACAATCCAGGAGAAGGTTCGAGCCAGCGATTTCTTGCCCCTGTGGTGTTGTGGTATGCACCACGAAGCATTGCTCACTAGTTGAACACAGGCTTCTGGAGGGCACATAGGTCTGTACCAAGGAGTCTAGGTAGCTTGGTGCAGACCCAGAGGTTATTCTGTTTTCCTGATTTTCCTGATGTTGTACAGAGCGAATCGGCAGGATCCGGCTGTCGAGTTTATCTGGTCTGTGAAATGTAATTGATCGTCGAACATGACTCCCAGATTCCTGGCTGTTCTGGATGGAGTAATTGTGGATGATCCAAGCTGGATAGAAAAGTTGTGGCTGAGTGCCGGTTTTGCCGGAATTACTCGTAGTTCAGTTTTGGCAGGGTTGAGTTGAAGGTGGTGAGCCTTCATCCAAGTTGAGATGTCCGTAAAGCAGGCTGTGATGCAAGAAGCAACTGTAGTGTCCTCCGGTTGAAAGAAGTACAGTTGCGTGTCGTCAGCGTAGCAGTGATATGAAAACCCATGTTTCTTGATGACAGAGTCTAGTGGATACATATAGATAGAAAAGAGAAGTGGTCCAAGGACAGAGCCTTGAGGAACACCAGTGATGAGGTGATGTGGCCTAGAGACCTCACCCTTCCAAGACACCCTGAAGAATCTCCCTGAGAGGTATGAGGTAAACCACTGAAGTGCAAGTCCAGAGATACCCATTTTCCTGAGGCTTGATATGAGTATCTCATGGTTGACAGTGTCAAAAGCAGCAGACAAATCCAGCAGAATGAGGATGGAGGATTTAGGTGCAGCTCTCGCCAATCATAGAGAATCAGTAACAGAGTGTAGAGCAGTCTCAGTTGAGTGGCCGCTTTTGAAGCCTAATTGGTTGGTGTCCAGTAGGTTGTTCTCTGTGAGGAAGGTAGAGAGTTGCTTAAACACAACTCGCTCAAGTTTTGGATATGAATGGGAGAAGGGATACCGGTCTGTAGTTGTCCAGAGGAGCATGATTTAGAGATGTTTTTTAAGCAGTGGGGAGACCTGAGCCTGCTTAAAAGCTGTGGGGAAGATACCAGTGTGAAGGGAGTTATTGATGATGTGAGTGAGCGTTGGAGTTACGGAGGGGGAGATGGTCTGGAGAAGGTGAGTGGGGAATGGGTCGAGTGGACAGGTAGTAGGATGGGAGGAAAGGATTAGATTTGAGACTTCTGTCTCTGAGAGTGGTCTGAAAGATGACAGAGTCAGAAGTGAGCGCGGAGTGGTTGTCGGACTGAGGTGAGGAGAATTGGCTGCTGATAGAAGATGTTTTAGTAATGAAGAAGGTAGCAAAGTCATCAGCTGTGAGGGCAGATGACGGTGGTGGAGGACAGAGAAGTGAGGAGAAGGTTTTGAACAGGGAGCGAGAGTCGGTGCAGTTGTTAATTTTGTCATGGTAGTAGGTAGATTTAGCAGTGGAGACTTTGTTTGAAAAGGAGGCAAAGAGTGAGCGGTATGTATTAAGGTCAGAAGGATTATTTGATTTGCGCCACTTCCTCTCTGCAGCCCTGAGACTAGAGCGGTTCTCCCGGAGGACCACCGATAGCCATGGAGCAGAGGGAGTGGCGCGTACAGGCCTAGAGGCAAGTGGGCAGAGGATGTCCAGGCAGGATGTTAGCCTCGAGGAGCCTCATTAGAGGTGCCAGTAGTGATGTTGAGGTTGAAAGTGATAAGGAAGTGGTCAGAGGTGTGCAGAGGGGTAACAGATGCATTATCAGAACAGCAGTACCGAGTGTAGATGAGATCCAAATGGTTACCAGATTTATGGGTTGCGGTAGTGATCAGTCGCTTCATGTTGAATGATGGCAGCAGGATGTTAAAGCCGGCAGCGTGAGGTTTCTCTGGGTGGATGTTGAAGTCACCAAGCACAACTAGTGGAGTGCCATCCTCTGGGAGACTGGAGAGTAGCAAATCCAATTCTTCCAAGAAGTCCCCTAGTTGGCCTGGTGGACGGTAAATAACTACAACATGAATTTTAGCGGGGTGGGTGACGGTAATTGTGTGAGATTCAAATGAGGTGTAACTGTCAATAGATGATAAAAGGTTGCATTTCCAATCTTTGGAGATGAGTAGGCCCGTGCCTCCACCTCGACCAACTGGGCGGGGTGTGTGGGAGAGGATGAAATTTGTGGAGAGGGCAGCAGGAGTTGCGGTGTCCTCCGGTTTGATCCACGTCTCAGTTAGAGCTGAAGTTGAAGGTCTGAGTGAGAGGCGATAGCAGAGATGAAGTCTGCCTTGTTTGCAGCAGATTGGCAGTTCCAGAGCCCGATAGGAAGAGAGAGTAAGGCGTCAGAGGACAGGGGAACAGTGAGAAGGTTGCTGTAGAGCGGGTTTTATGGATGCAGGTGGTAATAGTAGAGATTTGGAAACACATAGTGAAAACAGAACAAACGTACAGGGTAGAGTAGTAGTAGATAAAGATTTAATAAATCTAAATTATAGTAAATAAACAGAAGAGCATAGACAATACTTAAGTGCTTTGTCTGTCTCTTTGCTCGGTGGAGTCGAGCAGGTAGAGTCGCTGGTCTTTACACTCATCGGTCTTCACACGATGAGGGCTTCACATGAGGGCTGCCGCGGTGTAACAACCAGATTTATACAAACACAACTTTACCTCGTGACTCATTTCAGCAGGCCACGCCTTCTAACTTAGTTTCGCAGAGTGTGAAAAGCCCCCCCACGATGCCAATCGAAAACAAATGGGAACAAACGCAACTTTGCCACACGATTACTAGTGTTGATTAATATATTAAACAAACCAACGCCTCTTGTTAACTAGCACTATACTGAGACCAATGGAAATATAGGCACAAACTTACTTACAAGCTGATGTCTTCATGTGCATGTCTTGTGATGTCTTCTTGTACATGTATATAGTGATAAGCATGCATGTCACAGTTTAAAAAATAAAAACAACTTTGTGCAATAAAGTAAATACTGGATTTGATTTTTTTTTTTAGCTGTGGGGGATGTTAAAGCAGTTCTGGTAAGAATTGTAAGAGGAGCAATTGTCCCTGACCTGACCAGAGCTGTACATAATAACTGATGGATGTAACAGGAACCCTAATCCTAAGTTCTGAGTATCTGACTAAAGTCTAAGTATTCTTGCTCATTTATCATTCAAGCTAATCACACTTAAATATTGCACTAAATATTGAGGGAGTGTGGTGGGGGCTTTGGTGACCTGGAGCCATTTCAAATATTTTGCACAACCATTTGTCAAAAATATGGTGAAAATTGAATTACATGCTAAAGCAGCAGCTTTAATTAAACTTTAAATGCCATTCTATATACGTGTGTTTTTTCTACCTCTTCCTCTTCCTCCTCCTCCTCACTGGCTTTGATCATTCCCAGAAACTCATTCTCTCCAACGAGCCCAAAACTATCTTCATCCTCATCATCTTCAGAGTCTGAGCTGCTGTCTGCGACTCCATCCAGCTGTGTGATGCCCACTAGCTCATTAAAGTTAAGGTCCGTCTGGAGCTTCGCCTCAAACTGACAAAAAAAATACAACGAGAAAAAATATTTATAGCTTCAAGGTTTAATGAGAAATGTAATTTAACTATATATATATATATATATACACACACACACACATATACACAGTATACACAGTATATATATATACACACACACACACACACACACAATCAGGATTCAAACCCACATGGCCTTCTTTCACTCTCAGCTTTGATTTTTAAACCCTAGTGTGGTGTTCATATTTTATTATTTTTAATATTGTGCATATTTTATGTATTGATTAGTTAATTTGTTTGTACTATGGTATTATTACAAATTCCTTATATTCCCATCTCATTATTTTTACATTTTATCTGACATCTGGGTATATCTGTCATATGCCTTTCACAAATACCTGAAACAAGTATGAATTTATAAAGAAAAAAACTCTTTAATAAGCATTTAAATGTTGTACTCTTGATGTGCTAATAAGGTTGTACTTGCTTCTAATTTATGCCTCACAATGTCCATGAATTATGACATTGAGTTATGAGGTTGATTTTAAGGTGGCCGAGAGAGGTCAACGGGCTGCAAGCACAGAAATGTGCCAAAATACAAAAACAGGCTGCAAATCCTCACAAAACAATGTAAATGTTTCAAGGGGGACCAGCATGTTGTTTCATGGCTGGTCAGTTGTCTTGTCTGTGAACTAAAAGGTGAGTTTTTTGTTTAACATCCTGAGTGTATGAATGAATTTTGAATTGTCATTTGTATAGCTTTTTTGCATGCAACAAATGTGCCATTATAGAAAGAGTTTTATAAATAAACTTGAAATGTTGGGTATTATCAGCCTAAATCTCATGAAGTACAAAAGTGGCAGTGAAATGGTATTACGATTGCTTATTTGAATCCCACCAGCCACTAAAAAATTAACTAACTAAAGTGGTTATGCATTTCCTGCAAAACTACCATGGAAAATACTGCGAATGAACTATCCAATGAAAGTTATTAGAGAAGGTTGCACTAACAATTTCAAATCTTACAAATAAGTTACAGTATTGATGTTTTATATACTGATTGCACTAATAACAATATTGCTTTATACGCTGTTTATAATTTATAAAGTTTATAAATAAATTGGGTTTTTTTTGTCTTTTATTTCAGTATTCCTATAAATGTTTTTATCCATAAAAGTAACCCTAGGATGTGATGAAACAGTTTTAAATGTGTTAGTCTTATAACTGGGCTGAAAAAGAAAAAAATAATTACTGATTAATGGGTTATTAGTATATATTTTCATATGCAACCAACTATAATGTTCAAGCTTAATTGATGAATAAAACTAGGTCAAAATATATTGCAGATTGACAGTGATTTTTATTGTTTATTTTTAGGCCATTTAAGTAATAAAAGAAAGGACAATGGAACACAACATGCTAACTTCAGTCACCTTGTCTTTTTCAGAATAAAATGTACTGCCCAGAAATCCAGAGATCCAGTCTGCGAATTGCATGCATTACATCATTCCATTACATCACTACATCAACTGTCAGGAAATACCTCTGTTGTAATGTCTGCCACAGAGCTCTGTAACCCAAAAGCTGACCATAATAGCTGCACTCACAGTGTGAATGGGTATAGAGAGTATAGTCTGTTCTCCTTGTTAGGAAAGTGTTCCTTAGCCTTCCCTTTAAGGTGCTTAGACTTGGGAAAATTTTATGCTTGCTTTCAATAAAATCAAGGATCACATCATGGGTTAGGCCTGCCTCTAAATTCATCTGACACTGTTCCTGGCCCTGAAGGGAAAAGAGAACAGTGTCATTAGGAAAAAAGAAATCCACCAATATAATCTTAATCAGTACCAAAAATGTAAATAAACAGAAACAGTTTGATAATTTCTGAAAATGTAGATTTATTCACAAGAAATTGGTAGTAAAAGCAAAAAGAACATCTAGCATAGGACTGGCACTAATGTATACCACTTTTAACAGTTAGGTCTTGTTGGTGAGTCTATATGCAGATGTCAGTCTGCATATAGTAAAAAACTACTGTTTATTTTGCTTGTTCCCCACAGTTTTTCTGAGAGTAACTTCAGCTAACATAGCATTAAAATAATGTAATAATACCCAAAAGACCAAGCATTCATACAGTCTGAATGTAAAAATAAACCAAAAAAAAAACCTCACCTTTTAGTTCACAGTCAAGACCACTGACCAGCCATTGAACAACATGCTGGTCTGACTCGTGTTTGTCACCTTTTAAGGGTCCCCTTGAAACATTTCTGTTGTGTTGTGAGGATTTGTGGTGCTTTTCTATGCTTGCGGGGTGTTTCTGTATTTGTGTTGTGATGATTTGCAGCGTGTTTGTTTGTGTTGTGAAGCTTTGTAGCACGTTTCTGTTTTTGAAGCGCATTGACTTCTCTCGGCCACTTTATGATGGTTTAAAAAAACTGATCATAAAGAAGTGATTAGTCTAAAATCTCTACACATAGTCTACACATCAAAAGTAAAATCCATAAATATGCAGGATTAAATTCCTAAAACCATGTTGTTTGTGCAAACTCTTGCATTGATAGAACAGAAAGAATTTTTAGCCTGTTTACCAAGCTCATTTATAACCCATTAAAAATCACTACCTAACTGTAAATTCATGTTTCAGCATCTGTATTTCATGGGCAAATTGCAATGATCCATTTGCTTCTCTTTTCAACAGCTTTTAGCAGTCAGGAAAAAAGTATTTCTTGTTAAATGCATTTGTACAGCCTTTTGTATAGCTTTTTGCCTTTTAGGAGTTTTCATGGTAAATGGTGTGAATTACAAATGAGGATCATTTACAATGTATTGATGTAATAGAATGGTCATTTTCACATGGTCTGAAAATCTAGGAGAAAACTGAATCCCTGCTGGGATTTGACTCACTGCAATAAAACAAACCTTTAAAAACCCTAGCAGATGAAACCTTATAATAGTTACCACTACGACTGATCCAAAATGGAGCAGCTCGTCTGGTTTTCAAAGAACCTAATATAGCCCATGTCACACCTCACATTTCCCTGTATTCCAAATTTACATTTATGCATTTAGCAGACACTTTTGTCCAAAGCGACTTACATATGAAGGAACAATAGAAACATTAGTGCATTAACAATCTTATAAGTATGGTGCCCTAGACTAAGTAATTTCCCCTAGACTAGTATAGAGTAAGCAAACAAGTGCAGTTGTCAACACCCCCACCCTTTTTTTTAAATAGAGTAAAGAGAGGTACAATATAGAGGAAATGAAGAAATGAAAGTGTCAGTAGTAGTTGTATGGTATTAATTGGGGAAGTATTGTATGAAAAGGTGAGTTTTTTGTCTTTTTGAAGATGGAGAGTGAATCAGCTGTTTTGATAGAGATGGGAAGGTCATTTCACCAGGAGGGAACAATCCAGGAGAAGGTTTGTGACAGTGATTTCTTGCCTCTGTAGTGTGGCACCACGAGGCATTGCTCACTAGCTGTAAATTTACATATACATTTATGTATTTAGCAGATGCTTTTACCCAAAGCGATTTACAAATGAAGGAACAATAGAAACAGTAAATCAAGTGAAAAAAGCAAATCTTACAAACATGGTGCCAGTTTTCCTGGTCTAGCATAGAGTAATTTACAAATTCCACCAGCCAAATCCACCAAATCTCTACTCCTTGCTTATAAAACCACTACTGGCTCTGCAATATCTTACCTTCACAATATCATACATCTACCCCTTCCAGATCCTGGTCAATGAATGAACATCTCCTTGTAATACTCTCTTTAAAGGGCACACAATCGTTTACTTGCAGATTTATGTTCACAATCCCTAGCTGTTGGAATGAGTTCTGTTCAGTCTGTCACATACCCTACTATATTTAATAAACTGTTAAAAACCTGTCTCATTTATGAATACCTGACAAGTATGAAACACTAAACTTTTCACCTTTCTCTGAATCACATCTACAAAGCACTGAAAAGTTGTACTCCTTACGATTTATCACATCTTCATTTTACTCACCTTTTAAGTCACTTTGGATAAAAACATCTGCTAAATGCCTAAATGTAACTGTAGTTAAAGGGTTCATGTCATGTGTCCCAGCTCACCTTGCTGTCTTCATTCATAGGGTCTGGAAAAGCAGTCGATAAAGGTCTTTCAGGCTCTTTTAAAGGTGTTTCCATCATACCTTGTGTGTAACTGGCAAGAACATCAGCATTCAGGCTCTGAAGCTGTGGGTTAACAGGTGAAGATGAGCTCATATCAATGTGCTGTGGGCTAAAGTCAATTCCGTCCAGACTGAATTCAACCGAACTGTCTGAGGATGGTGTAAATGGTTTATCACTGGGTGCTTCAGTGGTCTGCTTGCAGGCAGGAGGGAGCTGCGATGGGCTCATAGGACAGACAGATGCTGCTGTAGCATCAGACAGCTGGGCAAGGATGTTGTGAGCTGTAGGAGCTGGCTTTGAGACCTGCTCAATGTGGGTCTGCGTGGGCCGAGTCAGGACATGCTGAGCTCCTCGCGTGACCATCACAGGAACATTGACCTTGTAGAAGTGTCCTTACAATAACAAAGGAACAGGGAAGAGAATAAACAGGGAAGAGAATCTGTACATCTCAGATGTGTAGATCACCTGATGTTTTCATTCATATGAGCAGGGTCATGAAGCACTTTTTGGGATTTGTTGTGCTTTATTTATAATACCAACAATTCAAAAACGTAATGACTCGCTGCTCCTTACAGGTACAGACTTGGTTTGTTAGCTTGTTTGGTGTAATTTACATTTAGAATTTGCTTTTATCCAAAGTGACTTTCAGTAAGCAATGACACACTTCTTTATAAGAGGCATGTGTGAGAATGAGAAGGTTTTTCTAAAAAAAAAAAAAAAAAGTTTCAGTTGTGACTGAAAGCATCGTTTTTGTTATTGAGTTTCCAACATCGATCATCACTGAGTGACATTTAAAATAAAGTCTGTCATGTAGTATGTGTTGGTTTCTCACCTGAGGCTGTCTGTAGAGTAACACCAGCAGGGATCTGAACAGGATATGTTATTCCAGGTGGCAGAGAGAATGTAGCAACAGAACTACAGTTGTTCTGCAAGTCAAGATAAGGTACATGTTGGTTCACACATTTTAAAATTAAACACAATTGCTTCAACTTAACAGATCACCTTTTACTAAGGTTTGGTTTCAGTAACACTAACCATAACAGAAGCATTTATGATCAAGAATTAAAGGAGCAGTAAATCATTTTTGAGAAACATTTTTGAATGTTTTAATAGTAGTCATTTTTAAAAACCTAACCCTAACAAGTTAGGCAGCCAACTTGCATGCAGCCACAAATGTTCACAAGCTTTGCTATTGGTTTTAATTTGCTGAAATGTATTTGTGTATGAAAAATAAAAACACATACACATACAATATTATATTTATGAGACTACATGCAAGGTGTTCTTAAATCTAGTAAGGAAGATTTTTCGTCACAAAATGTGGACTCGTAACAATAGTTTGTTTAAAATGTTAACACTTAATGTCTACACTCTACACACCTCATGTTTAGTATAAAATGCCATTGTGTAGCTTTCAACAGGAATTCTTTCTACAGGAATTATTTTAAATCTTATAGAATTCAGATGAACACTAGTATTCAGATAATGAATAGATAGTGATGCCTGTTGACTTACTGTTTTAGAAGAGAAATTCTGCACATTTGGAGCAGCAGGGATCACAACTGTAATGGAAATTAAGAGGAGTTTCCTAGTTGTATTTATTTATCAGTGCAAGATATAGAAGATGCATTTACAGACTGGAACAGACTACACTACACAACAGATCTACACTAATCAGGATACCTTTAAAAACATACAATAGTTAAAGGGGACCTAGAGTCAAAATTTTTCTAGTCTTGACGGAAAATGGCAGTATACCCGCCTAAAAGAACACAGGAAAGTTCCAGACATTTTGAACCTCTCTAAAGTATATAAATTTATGTTTTAAAAATGAGTGCCTGAAAACAGCTCAGGGTGGAATCCTGGGGCTTATTGCGCAATAAGCCTCTCACTCACCCCCTCTTCACGAAAATGAAACATAACAGAAAACAGTTTACATAGACCCATCCCCCAAATGGCCCCGCCCCCACCCCCGCTAATGTTATTTCGGCAGTGCCGTTGTGAAGTCCAAGACAAAATGGCGACTCGCGTTCATAGGTGAGCTGCTCTCCCCGGCTGTACAAGCCGTGTTCAAACATTTCATCGCCTCCCCGACGAAAGAAATGGCTGTGATGCACGGCTACGGTTTATTTTAACTGGATACCACAATTATACTACATACACAATTATACTATACGGATATACTACATTGGACAATTTTACAAACCTGCCGTGTCTCTCAGCGTCTGATGCTCCACATCAAGATCAACAATCATCACAAGCTGCAAGTATTACATTGGTAGATTAGATTGTGTTTTTAATAGTTAAAAAGAGAACATATTCCTTCTGATGTGTGTACGGCTAGCGTTGGCAATGTAAACAAACGTTAGCAACATCCATAGATTTAGCTCTTAGCACAGATAACAATATGAAACACGAGAGTAACTTCTCAGATTTATTTCAGAGTGTTGATACATCCCACTTTCTTCCCCAGGATACAAGAGAGGCTGTAGGATGGATCTTTAGGAAATCCAGTCTAGGGGAACAACACTTTTGGACCACAGCACCGAAACAGAGTTAATTTAGTGTCCCTCTGTAACGCGTAGGCCAGGTGTTATGTGTAAGCTTGGCAAGAATATAGGATCCATTCGCTGGGTTTTCATGCTTTTATTAAAGCGTGGCATGGTCAGGGACAGGCAGGGTCGAAATTACAGGCAAACAGGTATGTACAATGTAATCCAAGAATCGTAATCCACAAACAAGGCAGGGGTCAGGGCAGGCAGAGAACAATCAGAAACCATAAGACAGTCCAGGGTCAAAATCCAAACAGGCAAGGCAGAAACAGGCAAAACAAGGACAGGACAGGACAGAACAACATGGGCAAATCAGACACTTCGCAACTTCCTGTTTGCTAGGCTAGGTTTTATAGCTAGCAAACAGGAAGTTGCTACAGAAGAAGCAGAGGGAGCCAATGCCAAAGGTAACGGGGAAAGGGCCCCCTCTGCTGGCCAGGCATTACACCACTGTTCTACATGAAAATAGCCTTGTGATTGTAATCGAGTTTACTGTAAAGAAGTTTATATTATACGTTTATATTATTTGTTTATATTATTAAGATTATTTTATATTATTTATGTGTTTAATACTTCAAGATAATCTTCACTGTTATCCTGTTTGTCAATTAATTACATAATTGTTTTCTGTTTAGAATGAATTAATACTCAGTTTTGTATTCATATTTATTCAATATACATTCAGATCAGCTTCACTTTCATTTAGTTCAACACCAGTCAAGTCACAGCCAGAAAAAAGCCTTCATCTTGAATTTGAAGAGGACATTGAATATGTTAAGACGAATATCAAAATCTGCATTGCCTGCAAGACATGGGGAGAAAGGAGAATGGCATTTAGTACATTTTAATACATTTGTTCTGGGTATGATTCAAAATGATGTCTGCCTGATT
>JBAJNP010007991.1:0-21224 GCA_036877545.1 Yasuhikotakia modesta | reverse complement strand
CGCTGCTTCACGCGCTTCTTCCAGCTTTTAACGCGCACAGTGCGTCACACTATAATATAATCACACAGCAAACCCTCCGCCGTTAACGTCACGCTTCAGTTTCCGCCGCACGCCGGTGACGTCACGCGCGCGCGCCGTGCGAGCGGAAGAAACGTCGTGTATTTAAAACGCAAATCCGTGTAAGAAAAACACTCAGTAGTTACAAAAAACAAACAAGAGATGTTAACGTCGTGATATTACATTTTGATATTCTTAAAAGTTAAAAAATAAAGGTCACGTGCTCTGGTATTACGTACAAACATTTATATCTGAAAACACCGTGATGCTGTAAATCTGTGTTTTATTCATCCATCACAATCACATGGTGATTTAATTCAGTAGTTACAGTCCAGATTATGAAATAGCTTGTGTACAGCATGAATTTGTGTTACTCACTGTAAATATTAAGAGATCTGTCAAAAACACCGAAGCACATGTGATGATGACACTGATGTATTTAAATATATTTATGATAAATACTATATTTTCTGTTTGTATCACTGATCATGTGAAAAATGTGGTTTGTTATGAGGATGTTTTGTCTCCTTTACTCATAAATATTTGATGTTAAAAATACAGACGTTTCTTGTTCCTGTTTTTTGTGCAAACACTGAAATCACAAAAGACAAAACTGACAGGCAGATCAATTTATTCCTGTTTAAATAAATATTCTGGACACAAACACAATATACAAGCATCTCCATTGTTGTCATGTTGTCCTGAAACCATTTCTAACATCGTTCTTTAGAAATCATGTTAAACAGGCAAATATCTTCCTCATGGCTGTAAGAGACAGACTCATGTTTCTGACAGTCCAGAAACAGCTTTAAAGAAGCCATTTTCTAAGGTAACGGATATTGACCAAACAAAGTTATCTAAACAAAATTTCCCCTCAGAGAACTGAAATAAAAGATCTGATAAAGCGCCAACAAATCCCAACAACACAAGACTGTCAAATCTCATCCAGTCACAATGACTGTAATTCTGCAGGAATCTTACAGTCATGAGGGAGGCAGACATCAGCAGGTTACAGACTCTGTGTGCCAGATCTGTTAAGGCAGATGGAAGTGTAACACACTGAATGTTCTGGTGTTAAAGAAGGCATTAAGCATTACCTTCAACACACATTCACACTCACACACACTCACACACACTCACACACACACACACACATACACACACACACACAGCTGCTCTTTTGACAATTAAACTATGACAAAGACAAAGAGGAAAACGTCTTCATTCTTCTATATAATTGGAAAGGGGATGCAGAACAGATTAAGTGAGCAGATGAACACTAGCTTCAGTATTTACTCAGAACATTCACACAGCTGTGATCTTATGATCTCAACACAAACACACACACAGCACTGATCAAAAGATGCCACACAATTTTATGTTATCTTGAGGTCAATGAAGAGACAGAAATAGAACCATCAAGACAACTTCAGAACCGTCACTTCAGAACTCAGGTGAGACGAGGAGAATTTTAAGGGTTATTTTAAGGAATATTAAAGCAGATGAACTATAAATAAAATAGTCAAGAATTTCAACTAACTTTGAAACTATATCTAATAAAATGTAATTATGTTCTTTTTTGGCTTTGCATATGTTTTTCTCTCTTAATGACCGTCAGCTTATCAGTCAGTCTGAATGGAGAAACATTATTGCTTGTTATCTGTTGCTTTAACTGTAACAATTTAAGCTACATTATTTTCTTTCAAGTTTCGGATGAATTTGACAAAACGTCCCACTATGGTCCCACAAACAGGAAAGTCTTCATTATGGATGAGGAATGTCTATACAAGACACTCACTCACACTCACACTCACACACACACACACACACACACACACACACACACACACCTTCTCATTAATGATAAGATCTAGCATAAACTTATTAAACAACATATATTATAACTAACCACCTAAATCTCAAAATAAATGAAATTACAGACAAGAACACACACAAAACAGCTCAACCAACAAACATATTGAAGAAAAATAAGTATGAGAATGTTCTGAACTTTAGGCAAAGTCAGTCCAAGAGAAACAAGAATGTGAGTCTGAAATCAGTTTAACAAGTAAGTTTTAGAGCAGGAAGCAGAGACGTTGCATTTCCTAAGCGCATCGTTGGGCGATGTGTTTTTTTGTTGTTTTTCTTTTGAAGCAGTAAAGCAGAGCAGAAGAGACTGAGATCTGATCTAGCGGGAAGGTTTCTGCTGGACATCAGTCCAGCAGCACCTGAGAGATGCCTTATACTGGAAGATAAGACAACTGAAGAGTCCAGCGGCGCGGTGCCACCTGGTCTGGAGGTGTGTTACCTATGATCCATCAGAAGAGTCCGGAAGTTGTGCAACTCTTTAATACTGGTGGAGAGTCTAAAGAGAGACAGTAGAGAGAGAGAGAGAGAGTAAACTACAGAGTCCTAATCTGTGGTGAGAAAATAAATGCACCTGCTGTAAAATCCCTACATTCATTCAGAGAGAATCTGAGAGACTGTAAAGTGAGAGCAGGAGACATGTGACTCACCGTGCGAATGCATTCAGCAGAGCCACGATCTCCTGTCGGGTGAGCTGGAAACCTTTGGATGGGCTGTTTTCTGGAAGTTTCTTAATCTCCTTTTCAGAAAAGAGAATCCTGAGGGCGGTGCCCAGACCCTGCGTCTGAGAGACAACAGCATTCAGAACATCTTACTCTCGCTTCTCTCACTCAACTTTTAGATGTTAGATGTTACCTGCAGCTTTCCCCAGAGTCGACATTTACTGCAGCCGACGCAGTCCATGATACGAGAGATGTTTTTAAAATGAAGACGAAACTCCTCCTGAATGTGGAAATAAAGACAAAATGATGAAATATCAGTTTGATTTGATGTACAATCATGATCTTATTGAGTGATTTATCAGTCATGTATGTTCATCTTTAGTTAGACTTTCATCAAAGTAATAATTAGCTCTGATTCTGACACACGTTTTATCTGACATCATCTCTGACATCATCAGGTCTTTCAGCCAATCGTGTGTCATACAGACACTCAGAGGTTTGACAGACCGGAAGTTTCTTGTGTTTCTGATTTGATAGACAGATAAAACCTGCTGAATCATAATGAAAGTAACTCAAACTTCCTGTTAAACAAACAAATATTTCTGTTCTGTATGTGTGTGAGAGTGAGAGAGAGAGAGAGAGAGAGAGAGAGAGGTTTTGGTAATATTCACCATTAATGACTTTGCCTCCATTTTGTGGCCAGCAAACATGGAGCTCTCATCAAAGTGCATGGGGAAAGCTCTGCGCACACACAAACACACACACTCAAACAATTACTGACATGTCTGGAGAATGTTTGAAACACTCATGTTGCATGTTGAGATTTCTCACTTGGTGTCATTGAGGAGCCCCAGCAGAAGGTCTTTGGTGGTCGTATCTTCTTGTGTGTTTCCTGTGTAGAGGTTGATGAATGAGCGCTCAAAGTACGGCGCTACCTTTGAGAGCGCTCGCAGCTCGATCAGGTACAGGAAATAAAGGTTCTTCAGTCTGCGTGTGCCCTCCCCCTTTGTCTCCGCCGGGTCGAACCGCTGACGGAACTCATGAACATTTGGACCCCAAACTGGTTTCCCCCAACCCTCTACAATTACACACAAACAGGAAATGATCAAGAAGGTAGATTTAAGGGGTATCAAATTAACAAAAATAGAGCACAGATGTGAATATTTTTAGGAATAAAGTTCAGCTTTCTGTGAAGTTGTGTAGCTGCAGCACAAACTCAACACAAGATCTGAGCAGAACCATGATGTTTACCATCCAGCAGATATTCTGCACACAGGTGGATGTTGATGCTGCTGTGGAGGCCGGATATCAGCCGATAGAAAACTCTTTTCTCCAAACACAGACCTGCACAACAACACAATCACAGTCATAAACGGTAAAACTAATTCAAGAGGCGCGTTTGAGACGTTTGAGGATTAAATTACAGATATATTTGTACACGTTGTTGCACAAATCTCTGACTGTGAAAAAACTCTGACTGTGTTTTGATGAAAGTATTTCATTACCTTCCAGCCAGTCATAGAAAGCTTCACCTGTGACATCAACAAACCATGAGTCAGCACTGAAAAACCTCCTGAAACTGATCTGAGAGCAGCCCCCTCTACAGCAGACAGGCTGTGATGGGCATTAGGGACGCTGGTCCCAGATCAGGGTCTGTAGATCTAAACAATCGTGTGTAAATAAAGCAAGACAAACATACTAAACAAACACAAACTCACCGTCATCATCACCTGATCAGAGAGAAGAGACAAAACAGACAAACGTCACACAATTACTACAGTGAAAATAACCCAATATTACGCATGCAGAGATTTTAGTTAAAATATTCAAACGTACCCCTGCTGGGAGCCAAAGGGTTGAGGGGACGATACACTGATCGCGGCCTGAAAATGAATCATTCAGAAACATTCAATGAGCTCAGAGTGTGTGTGTGTGTGTGTATTATAGTAATGTTTGTGTGTTACAGCAGTGTAAGTGTGTATTTGAGTCTGTGTTAGGCAGTGTGTGTGTGTGTGTATCTCACTTGAAGCAGTTCTCTTCATAAATGCTGTTCCAGACTCTCCAGGCTGAAGTTCCTTTATATCCCGTGTATCTCTCTGGGTTCAGCAGCAGATCTACATACTCAGACTCAGGAGACATTTCATCTGTACACACGCACAGAGACACACAGACATGACTGTCACTCTTCTGTCTGCATGGAGTCTATCAGTCTGATTCATGAGAAAATTTACACAGTGATTCACTCACCGTCCAGAGCACAGAAATGATCGTGAGCGTCATCATGGTGAGCCCAGTCCGCAAACGCTTCTTTACTCTGATTACTGCATGACAACAACAAAAAACAATGTGTGTGTTTCAATACAACAGTCAACTCTCAACAGTTTGCTCAGGTAAGGTGTGTGTAGAAGTGTATGTGTGTGTGTTACCTCAGCGTGCTGTTGATGGCACCGAGCTCATTGGCCTGTTCACACTCCCTCATGTCATTGATGTTGTTTGAGGCTTGAGAAAACTAACAGAGAACAAAACATTGAGAGTGAAGCCACCAAAGATACCAGTACAAAATACTGCCTGTGGTTATTCTGGGATAAAAACAAATTGAACAGAAATAAAATAGTATAATAAGCATATATATTTGTTGTCAATAGTTTATAATGTGAGAGGAAGTGTGTGCAGTGGGATATTAAACACAAACACAGCTAAACACAAATATCCCAGAATACTGCGTGCTAATGATGCAAAACTATCTCCTAACTAAATGATGTACCTCAAAATCAAAATCAAACTGACTGTGTTTGCAGTCTTTGTTTAATGCAAGACTGTTGTATCACTGAAACTAAACCCAAACACACTCACTCCTAAAGCCCTGAAGACTCAGAAGGTGAGCGGCACACATTCTACATCAGACACAGTCACAGTCAGAGACCCAGTGTTTAAAACTCAGCAGCTACATGTTGTATTTTTGTCCACAACTGCGCCTGCTGTTTTCTGTTCCACGCTTTCCATCCAGATGTTGTTGAGCTCTGTTCTCTCTCTGAAGTGTGAACGCTCAAAGCTCTCTAAAAATAACCTGCTTCCCTACATTAGACACGTATCAGAGCAGAGGGGTCGTTCACACACTCGCCTGATAGCAGAGAGACAGAGAGCTCCAGCCTGCTGTTCCATTACACAAACCTTCAACAAACAAAACACACTTCATGTCGCCCGGTCAGCCGTATGGTCTCTAAAACACATTCAGCCCTGACGTTCACAAACCACCTCAACTGAAAGTTCAGTCATTAACTCGTTCACAGAATGTTTGCCAGGGCAAGAAGAGATTTAATGTCGTTTATAAGTCTCTCACCTTGTTGTAGTTGCCGGATTTGATCCCCACAGGAACTTTACTCTAAAAGACGAAATAAACATGCAGTAACATTTTCACTACAAAACATGAGAAACCAAAAACTACAAATCCCAACAGAGCACTAAATAATACTGATATTTAAAGAAATCACTATTTCTGTGATAATTCTATTAAATCACATTGGCAGCACAGAGTCCTATGTGTTTCTATGTGTTAGGAATGACTGGTGGATTTTTATTTGAATATAAATGTCTCTGTTGAACTCTGACCTCTGGACACGGCTCTACGTGACAGTCTTTGATTGAACAGTGGCCGTCGTCCGGCCAGAACGGACACGGACGCTTCAGGTTCACCTGTGAATAAAGATCACAGCAAATGTTGATAAAACACTCAAAGTACTCAAAAAACACATGGACAACATCAGCATATACACCCAAAACAAAACACTACACAATATATAGTAAGATAATGTATGTCTATATGTCTGTGATATTATGATCAATTTAAATTATATATATTAGATAACTATATTTAACACAAAATATACAAAGTATTTTTGCTATCAATCAAGTGAACTAAAGCTCTAAATTTCAGAGTCTCTAGACAGCAGAATGAATCTTCAGCGCTTGATTACAGCCAGAAACAACATCAGCAAAGACATAATGTCATGTTAATAATGTTCATAACCATGAACAAAAGACACGTATCAGACGGGACTCTGTGTCTTGTGTCATGAGAAACATCTGTTTAATGCGAAGCATCAGACACTACAAAAGAATAAAAGGATGTTTGGAGAACAGCTGTTACCATTGATCTACAAATTACTTTTTAAACAGATAAACTAATCAAACTCCAAACCGGCCAGAACTAAATAAATGCAAAAAGCTGTTTCAGCTTTTAAGAACAATTACCTTGTAATATCGGAAGAAATCTCTTTCTGTGAGTTTCCGAATGCTGGGATAAATTTTGAAGTTGTTGAAGACATCAATGCTCTCAATATCACAAAAACAGTCGTCCAAAACACCTGTTAACTGAGAGAAGAGAGAAACACCTTTTACCACACAACTGGTGAAAGCTGTAACTATTACTGACCAGATCACCCGTCTGGTGGCTGGTGTGATACAAACACGTTGCTTTCACTACTTCCACACAACACCCGGCAGGTGTTTAAACTACATCAGCAACATCACAATATGTCTTACAAACCCAAACTGTGTAAAAAAGTGAAAAGTAGAAAGTAACTTAAACTGTTGGTTATAGCAGCGCTTCATCTGACCTGCTCCGAGTCTAAAAGTCCAGAAAAGCCAATAACTAGCAGAGATACTTCCAAAAACCAGCATCTGTCTCCAGCCATCGCTGTGTGAACGCAGCTGTATGTGCGTTTACTGAGCGGGTCCTGCGGTGTTCGGGCGGTTCGGCGGCTGTCAACAGCGTCCGGATCAGTGGCTTTATTGGGCTTTAAGAGCGTCACTGATCTGTCAAACTCAACCAACTACCGCCTGAAAATTCAGCCTCCTCGACCCGCCCCCAAACACCGTGACGTCAGACTATCCGACTGTAACGCGTTGTAGTCTTTCGCGAACGCGCTCAGCCCTGCACTCAACTGATGGGGAGTGGCGAAAAACTACAAATCCCAAGACCCCGCCCACACCATCGACTCTCCTGAACCAATTAAACAACACCACGCTGAGTAAGAGCTTTGCTTTCGCTACCGTGTTTTATGCAACTGTTTCAAACTCTTACAGTAGATTAACGTTTATAAAAATTAAAGTAATCTGACACTGTAAATGTACTAATAAACACCCCGTACAACGGCCACTGCCAGCCAAATACACTTTGCAGGAAATGATGTATTTCTGAACGACAGATTTATTTTATAAATAAATCGTAAATTAGGATCTGTGCAATGGAAATCCCTTACTTGGAAAAAAAACACAAATGCAGAAGATCCGCATTAAACTGCGGGGTGATGACGTCACATTAACGCGACAGTAGAACATGCCAGAAATACTATGAATTATATATGAAATTGACAATATTAATAAAACCACTAACGTGCTTTTTGATTATAGCGTTAGGGACGTGAAATAAACGTACATGACACAAGCAGCTCTGGTCCTGGCCGTCCGACGGCTCCGGCTGCTGGCGTTTGCTTTTCACGTTGTTTTGAAACCATCCCCAGCCGAAATTACACAGGAACAAGAAAAGTAAAATCAACAGGCCGAACCTCTGAATCGTGTTTTTTAACATTGCTGGTGCACGACCGTCTACAGAAGCCCAAACATAAACAAATGACGAAATAAGTCAAACTTCCTGTTGTGCTAAGTAGATACGCGAAGATTCCCAAATGAATGTTTCAATTGAAACAACAACTACACGTTACATAACCACGACACACAAACAACATACAGTGTTTACACTCCAGAAAAACATTAAACGCTCAAAACTGTGGAGATTTTACTGCTGTACGGCACCGACACCACGAAGCGCGGGGGCGTGTCCAAGCGCGGGGCGGGGCGGGGCTTGTGTCTCCGGTGGTGACGATGTTCTTAAATTTGTATGAAAATGAAAATAAAATAAAATAAAATAAAGCACCACGACTTCTTTAACGAGCAGTAAAGCGTTTCAGTTTCAAAGCACTACTGCAATAAAAACGCATAAATAATTAATAACCCTTAACATTCGTCTCCACATACAGAATCTCTCCCCCTCCCACTGCTGTAAAGTTCACTTTAGTGTTGTGTCAAATACTAACTATATATTCATAATATACAGGCTAATAAATCTATTAGACGTGTTAATAAATGTGTTAATGTTTCCTCAACAATGGTCATAATGTTTTGTGTGGAGTAATGCGTATCAGTGAAGATGTGCTCAGAATCGCAGCATTAACAGCAAACGGGTTACGAACAAATTACAGGTTATATTATAAAATATATTTATTTATTATATGTGAACATTTTATGATTTATATGTTTTATATTAAATGGGTTTAGAAACGCACCCGTGACTTTTACTTTAAAATCAGCTTGTGTGGCTTTTATTTTGAAGCGATTATTTGTGTTTGTTGTGGGTGAAGCCTTCAGTTTATCTGACTGCGGTGTGTTTATCATGACTGGAGGGAATTAAACGCCTGTGTGATTTGGTGAGATGTGATTTATGTTATGTATTACAGTAGTTACAGTGTGATTATTTGGTGATTTGTAGCAGGAGGTTATGAAGAAGTGTTTAAATCACTCGTGTGTCGCGCGTCACCGCTAGCAGCTCGTGTCACCTTTACGCATCCGACCTTTCCAGCATTATAACTGTTCATTTATTACTGTTATAAAGTCACAAAGCAAACCTGACGTGAATTTATCGTCTGTTAAATGAAACGATTGTTATGTGTAAAATAATCCCTGGTTGAAATGTTAATTCACCGCTGTCAGGTTTAGCGTAATAAAGCTGCAGTTATGATTATACACACATTTCATGCGTCTGGTACAGATTGTCATCATACAGACTTTTATATTTACTGGATTTATATTTACTGACGAATATTAAACTTTCTTTTCGTGTAATATTACTTAAATTGGAGAGTTGCTTTCACTTTTTGTTACTGTCAGAATATAATGAGTCATTGCCCTGTTCTTACTTTAAATAATACAATGGTACTAATAATAGTAAATTCTGGTTGTGCCTTTTTACGTCTCACGTTATTTAACCTCACAATGTAACTTATAATCTTTTTCTTCACAGTTTTGGCAGCTCTGATGTGACAGTCTCTAATGTAAGAGTGAGAAAACGTCACTTAAAGGTAAAATAGAGAAGGTTGTGGTATTATGTTTTAAATGTTCTGATTTCATGCCCAGGTGGACAATGGAGCAGACGGACCGTTCTCCATTAAAACACTTTGTGTTGGCCAAAAAGAAGATTGGTGACATTTTTGAACAGCTTTTAGATTATGTCCAGGAAGGCTCCGAGTTTGTGAAAGGTATGAAATAAGCTTGACATACAGTGAAACTCGTGATATTTGCATATGTTTATTTTTTGCATATGTTTTGTTTATTTATTCAACAGAAACCTGTTACAATGAGTCACTGGAGAAAATTGCAAACGAGAGGCAGCTGGATGAAATAGAGACGTCCACAGGGAAACTGACCACTATTAAAGAGGTTCTGGCTCGCAGGCATATGAAGGTGGCGTTCTTCGGCAGGTGTGTGCAGAACTTTTCCTCAGAACGTGATTTGTGTGTGTTTGAGTTTTAAACAAACGTTCTGCTGGCATGACTTCACTAGAACCAGTAACGGTAAGAGCACCGTCGTCAACGCGATGCTGCGGGACCGCGTGCTGCCCAGCGGCATCGGTCACACCACAAACTGTTTCCTGAGTGTGGAGGGGACAGATGAAGACAAGGCTTACCTGAAGACTGACGGGTCTGAAGAGGAAAAGAGCATCAAGGTAAGCTGATGTTTTGACACAGGACTAATGAACTTCTCAAGCAGACATTTGAAGCATGATGTTGATGGAAAGAAACACTCTACACTCTAGAATGAAAATGTTCCTCTTGTAAAACCACCTGCAGGGGCTGAAAGTGTCTCTGGTTCTTAGCTAAAGGCTGTGAGTGTTTTCATCTCTCTGCAGACAGTAAATCAGTTGGCCCACGCGCTACACATGGACGAGAGTTTGGATGCTGGTTGTCTAGTGAAAGTGTTCTGGCCCAAGTCTAAGTGTGCTCTGCTCAGAGACGACCTGGTTCTGATGGACAGGTACATCCCAGAACCCAACAGACTTCTGATATGTCCTGCTTTTAATATTCATTAAATGTCTGAAGTATTTGAATCCCATAATTACAGTTTTCTTTGTTCGCTTGCCAACATCTATAGTCCCTGTTTAGCATGTTAATCTGTGATTGGCTGAGACGGTGTAAATGTGATTTTGAGGCAGTCTAATGTTGATCTGTTTTGCTCTTAGTCCTGGGACTGATGTCACCACGCAGCTGGACAGCTGGATCGATAAGTTCTGTCTGGATGCTGATGTGTTTGTGCTGGTGGCAAATTCAGAATCAACACTAATGAACACGGTGAGTTCTGCTCTTCTGAAGCGTTAACAGGCACATCATGATAGAGTGAACAGAGAGATTAATGCAGATTATCAGACTCGCTGCACTGGCATGTGATGTTGTGTATTGAAGCTACGACTGACTTCATGTTTGCTGCGGTGCTAAAAAGGGAAGGTATGCGGGGGGCGTAACAGTGTTTGCCTGTGTGCAGCGCAGAAGTATGCAGGACTCTGTTCATGTCCACAGAAGTATGCATGGTATCCCAGCACTTCTTCACCCTGTCAGTGGTGTTCTTTAAAGGGGCCAGTAAACAGTCAATGATTTTTGTATTTGTTTATTGTATTGAAATAAAATAATAGAACTTATGACATATTTAAGTATTTGTACCTTTTCTCCTCCACTCAGTTAAATGTGGAATGCAGTGAGGTCATTGTTGTTGTATAACATTATTTAACTATTAAACTATATGTAGTAAAACGTGGGTAATGTACATAACGTTATTTTATTATTGTGTGCTGAAGTGATTTATTTCGCTTGTGTACAGCACTGAGCTGCTGGTCAGATCAGAGTGAACATGAGTGTGTTGTCTCTACACTGCCAGCATGTGTGTGTTTGTTTCCATCACACAACCCCTGTGACCTCAACCTTTGACCTCTGTGTTCTTCTTTAAGGAGAAGCATTTCTTCCACAAGGTCAGCGAGCGTCTCTCGAAGCCCAACATCTTCATTCTGAACAACCGCTGGGACGCGTCGGCTGCAGAACCCGAGTACATGGATGATGTGAGTGTCTCTGCAGCTGCAGTTTGCTGGAATGCATCTGTAACGTGCAGCTGATCCGCACTGTCTGACGCGTCTCAGGTGCGGAAGCAGCACACGGACCGCTGTGTCAACTTCCTGGTGGAGGAGCTGAAGGTTGTGGACCGGGACCAGGCACCCAATCGCATTTTCTTTGTGTCTGCAAAGGAGGTGCTGAACTCACGGATGCAGCGAGCGCAGGGTATGCCAGAGACGGGTAAGAGAGGGTCACACGAGACTGCCTGCGCAGCACCGGCTGCTCACTGTCTGCGTGACACATATTCTGTGTGGGTGTCTCTGTGGGTGTCTCTGTGTGTGTCTGTGTGGAAAAATCTCATTGCCAAAGAACTGCAAAAAATGTACAGTATGTACTGCAGTAATGTGGGGTCATTCCTCACACCTAAGTCTTTATAAAATCTTTATAAACGCTAATCATATATGCTGTCTAAAGCCGTGTGTGTGTGTGTGTTTTCACAGGGGGGGCTCTCGCCGAAGGATTTGAGGAGCGATTGAAGGAGTTCCAGAATTTTGAGAGATCATTTGAGGCAAGTCAGAGACACAGATGAGACTGAGATTAATTTAAGATGAGTTAGAGCAGGTCTGTCCTGGTTAAAGGTTGAGTGTGTGAATGCTGTGGTAAGAGAAGAGTCTGGAATAAGAGAAGAGGTTTGGATCACTGACTCTGTTTACAGTAAATGGGTTCTTTCCATCTCAGCTGATGATGAAGGAAATGACATGATTGTTTTCCACACATCTGTCATACAGATAATACACATATCCAGACAAGTGTTCCTAACATTAGTGTTTGTGTATATAACAACTGAGGAGTTTTGGATTTGAGTTGTTGTAGCTAGAAACACAGGAAGTCTAGAGACTTATTAGCAAACTTGTTCTTCCTGACATGAGGCCCATCATTCTGCCGGACAATTTTACATAGAAACATTCAGGTCGTAGTTTTTTGTTATGTTGGCGTTGTGTTGTCAAGCACCTCAGTAATCTGTGTGTCTGGAGAAGATCTTCTGTGTTCAGAGTGAGAGATCAGAGTTTCTCCACCAGCAGCTCAGTGTCATCATTGCTGAAGTCTAGATTTACTAAGGCGAGGTCTTCATCATCTTCAGTTCAGTTTGAAGTTCTGTTTCTATTTCTTCAGTGTGGATGAAGTTATTTTGCTGAAAATTTTGTTTATGTGTTTGCAATTGTTTTAAATTGTGTTGTAATGGATTATTCTGCATATGCAGGATTGTTTTGTTTATGTTGACTGTTTATCATTGTTTATGTTGACTGCATTAATTGCGTCATGCGTGTGATGCTGGTTTGGTTTAACTTGCGTTACTGTGGGGGTTTAGTGGAGCTGCAGACATGAGGGTTCAGATGTACTGCATCGTTCACTCTTTATTTCAGTCTTTCATTTTACAGCTGCAGTGTGTCTGAATCCTCACCTGTCAGTCCTGTTTCACACGTCTGCAGCGTCTGCAGCACACAGCAAGTTCACCTCAGCGTCCACCACACTGGAAACCATTGAATATGACCATCAAGTGTGTAACAGTTTCACTCATTTAACTGTTTTACCTTGAACGGTCATTATAAAAAACTACCAAGAAATCAGTGTGATGTGTGTGGAGGCATCGGGTGAGGATGTGTCTGCGCTGCAGATGCAGGAAGTGTTGAGCAGACACTGCAGTCGGTCACAGCAGCTTCTGTCACAGTAGCGTGTGTGTGTGTGCGCGTGTGTGTGGCCTCGCAGGAGTGTATCTCGCATTCAGCAGTGAAGACAAAGTTTGAGCAGCACACAATCAGAGCGAAACAGATCACAAAACATGTCAAAGAAATCATGGATGACATCAACATCTCGGCTGCGGATAAGAGGTACGTGAACTTTCCTCTTTATTTTGCTGCAGGACATCATCAGATTATTCTGACATCTTAATAAATATATTTGATTTCTGTTCAAATATTTATTGGTTTCCAGAATAGAATGTCCTCCATCTTAGCTGCGATCACATAGTTTTTGTCTGATCTTAGAGTCGCCTCACTGGAGGAGCGAGAGAATCTGATCGACCGGCTGGAATTTGTCCGTAATCAACTCAATGTGCTGATCCAGGACGTGAAGAGTAAAATCAAGCACATCACTGAGGAGGTGGAGGACAAGGTAAACCAGAGTAATCAGATCAAATCACATGTAGATACAGCACACCAAACAGTTCTAACTTTTCAGGTCAGCAACTGTCAGTGTGGAGACGGATAAATCCTGCACAGCCAGTTAAACTGTCAACAGAACCAGAGCCTTCATCACGGTTCTGTAAGATATGGACTCTGTTTACAGTGTGACCAACTTCCTGTTTTCTTTGCGTGTCACAGGTCTCGAATGCGATGGAAGAGGAGATCTGTCGTCTCTCGGTGCTCATAGAAGAGTTTCGTGGAGATTTCCACCCGTCACCTCATGTGCTCAAGATGTACAAATCTGTGAGTGCAGCTTCCTCTCTTGGAAACGTCCAGTTACAAAAAAAAATCCAATATAAAGACATATGTGTTCAAAGCTATAGTCTCACAAGGACTAATTCATTTCAGTAGATAGATGTTAACATGTTGCTAAGCTACCAGCTTGATGTTTTAACCAGATCAGAGTCTCATAGACCTGATCAGAAACGGTGTTATGCTCAGACTGACAGATATTTACCTTCTCCTGAAGGATCTTCTCACACACATTGAGCAGGGCATGGGCAAGAATCTGGCCTTCCACTGCTCTGACACAGTCAACGCCACGGTGCAGTCGGCTCAGACAGACATGATCGGTATGTCATCACAGAGACCACATTTGACTTTGAAACACCACAGCAGGTGACAGTCCTATTAATAGATGGTGTCTGATTACAGTGGAAGTGATATATAATCCCTCAGAAAGGGTGTTATCAGTGTAATCTGAACATAGCTAATGTCATATCACTAAGTGTGTTTGACTTATTTTCTTCCTCTGTTTTTGCTGCAGACTGTCTGCAGCCTCTGCTGCCCTCTGCTGTTCAGAATCAGATGAACATGCTCATTCCCAGCAGGAAGTTTGAGCTCAGCTATGATCTCAACTGTGCCACGCTCTGCTCAGACTTCCAGGAGAACATTGAGTTCCAGTTCTCTTTGGGCTGGACCGCGCTGGTCCACCGTTTCCTGGGGCCTGTTAATGCCAAACGTGCCTTAATGCTGGTGGATCAGAAACTACAGGTAAAACATCATGTGGAGACAATCTGCTCTGATCTACTGTAACATGTTTTGGGGCAGAGTCACATTTACTGAAGGACTTTCACACATAACTGTCCAGTCAGTGTGTTTTCTGCTTTATTCAGAGAGAATGAATGAATGATTCTTGTGTTTGTCAGCTGACTGGACCGACCACGCCTTCAGGTCCAGTGACGGTTCAGACTCAGACTTCCAGAGCACCTGGAACCCAAGGTCAAGATCTAGCAGTGATGACACAAGAGGAAGCCATGATGACTGTGGTGACCAACCTGGCGTCTCTCACCTCCCGCACATCCATGAGTGTGATCATTGTTGGAGGAGTGGTGAGAATTATCTGTACTGGATTCTTACGTTTGTGTCCCACAACTTTCTTAGAATCACCCACAGGCCAGAATAAGCCACAGTGTTGACCACACAATAATAACTGTTTACAGAAACGCTGTGGCTGATATCAGAGCCGTGACAGAAGGAGATGTGTGTGACCATTAGTGAAGTCTCATCTCTAGGTGTGTAATTTTGAAGTTCTTCATACTGTGTTAGGTGTGGCGGGCGGTGGGCTGGCGTCTGATCGCGGTCTCCATGAGTCTGTATGGAATGCTGTACCTGTATGAAAAACTCACCTGGACCACCAAAGCCAAAGAGCGAGCTTTGAAGAGGCAGTTTGTGGATTACGCCACTGAAAAACTGAAAATGATTATCAGTTTTACCAGCTCAAATTGCAGCCACCAGGTTCAGCAGTAAGTGTTGACAGTCCTCATCACCTCAGAGTTTAAATCTGTCTATAATGATAAAGTTTGTTTCAATCGGTCCTTGTGATCCGATTTATTTAGCTAAAGTTTGCATTACAGTAAACGTTGGTTAATGATGCATGATCCTGCATGTTTGATGTGTTTTTCTATGTGTGTGTGTGTGTGTGTGGAACAGGGAGATTGGCAGCACCTTCGCCCGACTCTGTCAGCAGGTTGACATCACCCAGCAGGATCTAGAAAACAATATTCGATGTCTCACCACCAAAATCCAACAGCTGGAAACTGTACAGAGCCGCTCCAAAGTGCTCAGGTCAGCCCACCCCTCTCCATACTCTGTTTCAGCCAAATATATGGAGTAGGGTCATGATAACAACTCAATATATAACGACCAATAAAGCTGAATAAGATTTTATGTAGTTGGTGGCAGGACAATCCACTGACATCAGTTTTGAAAAATGTTGTTTCAAACACATCCCTAAACTGACCATGTTGAGATGTTTGTAATGTTTTTCACAGACATAAAGCCACAAGTTTGGAGAAACAGCTGGATGAGTTCAGCTCTCAGTATCTGCTGTCTCAGCCCTGACTGAGCTCATGTCCAGAGAGTGATGTCACCCGTCAGCACTGAACACCCTCATGTTACACCCCGATGTTGAGAGATTCATCACCAGATGTTCTGAGGAACGTGCAGAAGAAAATGTACTGAAGTGTAAAACTCGTTTCTTGTATTTAAGACTCTTTAGAGAAGATGGTTTAGGTATAAACGTTGTATGAAGATTAAGTTACAGGGGAACTTCAAAACTTAAAAAACACTTATGAAACATTTATAAACGTTGAAATCGCCACATTGAAACAAATCAACATTTTCAGAAAAACACTATTTCCTAAAACTGTCATTAAACAGCCTTTTGCAAAAAGCCTTTTTCTTCAGAAAGAGATTCTTCTTTGTTATCTGACAGTAAATCTGATTTTGTAGGTCTGCCTTTTGATCACAAAAGTCTATTTTCTATACATTTACCTGGTGGTATTTCAACAATATTATGGTATTTCAGTGTCTAATGCAGCATCTAACCTCTTTTAACATGTTAAATTGTGTAAATGATTTTTCTCCCTGAATAAAATTTAAAAACTATAACTTAACGCTGTGTTTAGTCTGAGCTGCTATTACTGGTAGTTTAATGTGATATGTCAATATAACACTTTTGATACTATCATTTAAGGTTGTATTTTAGATGTAAGTTTTTTTGTTTGTATTTAAGATGTTTGTAATTTTAGCAATAATTGTGTTTATAAAACGTCATATTAAGAGTCGGGGTCGCGCGACTGACGTCAGCCCGCGCGCGCACGACTGGCGCGAACATCTGAGGTGATTTTCCGCGCGTTATATCACAGCTGTGATCATAACATTAGACGACATAACAGATGAAGGTAAGACAATTACGGTATAGTTATGAAACTATATATAACCGATTAAACACACAATGAAACTGTACGTCAACCTTTAAATCGCTTTATTGGTTATATTAGCATATGCCAACATTATCATATTTTACAAATACCAAAAAACTGAGACAAAATGTTATTGATTACATGAAAGTATGGCACTGTGATAATACATACGGCATCACTCCTGGCTTTATGTAGAAAACAACTGAGGCAGAAGTTTATGATGATATTATGAGAACATTAGTAACCTAAAGAAACACTTTAATTGTTAAAGCTTTGGGTTGTAAATGTTAAAAGTGTCTATTTTAACTGAGATACAACCAAATAACACAACATGAATCAGTTTGCAACCTGTACAGAACCAAAACCAGAACCAATTTTATTCTGTTAAAGGCACAAAACGTCTTAATAGCAAAACACAAACCCACCCAAAGGTAACACTTCTGATAAAACGCTTTTAGAGTTAAAACTGGCACGTGTATTTAAACAGGTCATCATCCTCTTAAACTGGTTAAACTGGGTTTACAAGGAAACACACGGTCAGAACTGGCATTTATCCACTTCAAATGAAACGCAGTCAAAGCCGTAGAGCTTCATTTTTAACCATCTGCACACATTTATGAAGCTTAAGCTACAGTCATCACATGCAATGAATGAATCTAGATCATCATGGTCACAAACCCTGTCAGACATGTTATTTTACCCACAATCAAGAGAAATTAAAACGGCTCAATGGTTTCATAAAAGACCTTCATATGTTCTGCATTGTGGTGATTGTTGTCATGCCCTAATATAACTGACTGGACATGTTTGTGAAAATCACTCATATTTTTATACTTTAATATTTTCTGCACTTAATATAAACAGCACCAGCAACAAGAATGTATTTAAGAGTTTATCTGTTTTTTCTCTAGTATTTAAGGCTGAAACTGGAGGGCAGAGAGATTGTGATCATGTTGTTCTCATTCAGGAGCACAACGCTTACAAATCACAAACAATGTTTTACATTTTTCAAGGCTTTGGATAAAATCAGTGTTTTGTGTTCAAACACTTTCAAGCACCAATAAATGATGATTGATTTAGTAAAAAAGTTGTCCAGACGGTAACATAGTGATATATGTAAAGTGTTTTACGTGTCTATACTCAATATGTGGAAAGCAACGTACATTTTTATAATACAGACTGTTGAACACTATTGTGTTTAGCGTTACTTTCCGTTTACACAAAACAAAGATAAAAACAGGGGTCAATAATCAACTAGAAAAATATATACATGAACACCATGTATGTATATACTATATGGTATATACACATACATAATGCTGTACATATATTCATATACATGTATATTTACATATTACACAGTGACACTGATATAATCTCAGGACTCCTGTGGCCGGCAGTGATTAGTGGTTTTTCACAGATTCAAAATCTTGTGTGATAACGGGAATACAGATGAACTGCAGTGAAAAGACGCAGAAATCGAAAAAAGTCTCACAGTTCAGTTCCAGATACGGAGGAAACTGTCCCATGAACCTGTGGCTACAGCCATGCCATCATCAGTGACTCCCAGACAGCTGACCCGGTTATCATGACCCGCCAAGACACCTACAGAGAGAGAGAGACGTGAAGTGAATAAACATGGCAAATTTATATTTAGGAATCTTCATTAAGGTGCTAATAAACAGCATATGCATGTACATAACGGTTTTGTTGCCATCAGACTTTGATGAAATGTAATTTTAAACAAATGGTGTGAAATAAACGTCATGTTTCTCTCACCGGCATGCTGGCCCTTTAACGTGTCCCACACGTTGCAGTTGAAGTTGTCGTATCCGGCCAGCAGGAGGCATCCGCTCTTGGAGAATGACACGGAGGTGATTCCACAGATGATGTTGTCGTGAGCGTACATCATGAGCTCCTGGTCTGCTCGCAGGTCAAACAGACGACAGGTGGCATCATCGGAGCCCGTGGAGAAGGCGTTTCCGTTGGGAAAGAACTGCAGGAGTTAAAAACAAACCTCTGTCACTGTTATTTAATGTTAGAGTTGTTTTATACAAACAGCAAATGTGAAGAACTCACAAAAATGTTACAGCAGATACTTACACAGACGGCGTTGATGTCGGAGGCATGGCCGGTAAACGACTGTCTGCACATGCCGTCTCTAATATCCCATAATTTGGCTGCAGCATCACAAGCTCCTGACACGAATGTCTTTGAGTCGGGACTGACGGACAGACTCATGACATCCCCTGTGTGTCCTGTGAAGCTGGTGGTCTGCTGCCCCGTCTCAATGTCCCACAATGCACTGCAGCAGGAGGCACAGGAGCCAAAACTCAACATCAAACTCACCTCATTAAAAGGAGACACTTGGTGTCTCAAAAGTCAGACAGCCTTTAGAGATGGTCAATTAGTGAGTTTAACTCACCATGTGGTGTCACCAGAGCTGGTGATGATCTGACTGTCATCCAGAAAACGACAGCAGGACAAATAGCCTACAGTGTAATTGAAACACCATACAAACACTTAATACATTAACAGAACATCCTGTCAAATAAAACGTGTGTGGATGCGAGACGGCACCTGTGTGTCCAGCCATTTCTCTGTTGACCTTTACATTGCCCTCTCTGGTCTTCAGGCTGTAGATGGAGCAGATGTTGTCCAGGCCGCCACAGGCCACATAACTCCCCGATGGAGCGTAGGCACAGGTCATGACCCAGGAGGAGCGCAGCGGGATGGCATGCATCTGTGAGACACACATCATCTCTGCTGCTACAACACAAGCTCCAGACAAGCAGGTAAGAACATGCACAGCCCCTAGAAGCATCTCATTACCTTGTTAGTTGTGTAACTGTCCCATATGATGAGTTTGCCATCTTGGGAAGCACTGACAAGTAACCTGAAAAGAGGAAGTCAAACGTTTACGGTCCTTTAAACACCAACAGTTATAATGTGCACAAACAAATTCTGCATTTCTGCAAACCAAACTAAGAACGCATTAATATGAGACCCAGATGGGATTCGAGCAACATGGTAAGAAATGTTTTGTAGTCATCTGCCTACTGAATAAATTCTGAAGGTTGGGGAGCGTCTCTAAACAATCAAACGCACCTGGAGTCGCTGCCCCAGTGCATGGCATAGATTTTGGCCAGGTGACCTCTGAGTGTGCGTCTCGTTCTCATCTGTATCCGTCCCACCAAGTCCATTCCTGCCGTCATCTGCCACAGGAGCCAAAAACAGCCAGAGATTAAATATCACACATAGAACTACTGGGTTTGTAGTTCTACAACATCAGGGCAGGAAAACATGTCATCTCATTACACTTCACGCTGCTGGGGTAAATGAGAGAAAACACTGCTGTGTGTGTCTCTTACTGTCATTGCGGTTGGTTGGTTGGTTGATTTATGTTTCTGTTATTTTAATATTTGTTGTACCTGTGAAAGTGTGGAGTCACTGCAAGCTTTTCTAGCGTCCTGTCAAACAGACAAACATCCAATCAAAGGTCTCACAAACAAACGTTTCAATGCAAACACAAAGAACGGTTCCACTCACCCGGATCTGACCGCGAAGCTGTTCTGCTTCCTGCCGTAACTGCTCCAATTCACTCATTGTTCCTGTCTGACCTGCACCTGAGACAACAGCGTGTTAAACCTGCAACACATGCAAACATCTCAGAGATATCACATCTCGCTACACAAAGTCAAACACCATGTATGTGTGAATAGTAATCAGGTCATTAAATAAGCAAATTACACTAATATATTGGTTGCAGGTTCAGCCAGCTGTGTGCCAGACACTGTATGAAAAATATTAAACACTACAACAAACTGATTTGGTGCAACACAGAGCGTTCATGCATGTGTTTGATTCCTGCGTGTGTGAAAACTATAATCACTCAACATGTAGAACATTCACAGCACCTTCATCCAAAGTGACTTAACAAAGAAAATGACAAAATCACACCCGGAGCTACAATATCTACAGCAACACACTGACAGAAGACAAGGAAATCCCACATTAACATTACACAGGGTTCAGTCT
>JBAJNP010007990.1:0-15232 GCA_036877545.1 Yasuhikotakia modesta | reverse complement strand
ATATATCTGCAAGTAATGGTAGACTGAGGGTTGATTGACAGATAGCTAATTGTAAGTGTACAAAGGCTTTCTTTTCTCTCTCACAAGTTCTCCCCATCTCCCAGACTCAAGTCTATAGTTGGACATAAAAGATGAAAGCTTAATCCATTTGGAAGGAAAATCTATCACAAGGCCCCGGCTGTGTATAGGGATTAATACGCTGATGGTGCATATCCGTCAGCAGGGCAGGCCTGTTGTTCCATCAATGGCTGTGCGGATAGCAAAGAAAACCATCCCGTAACTACACATAGCGCCCAATTGGTTTGGACGTCCATGACAATACAGCGTGAACATGAATAAAATATCAGGGGGCACCTAATTACATCAAGTGGAAATGAGAGTCCCGCAATCTGCCTTGGCAAGCAGGGTCAGTGGCAGGGCAAAATCAACTGCAGCCCTGCGACACTATACACTCCACATGAATTAATGTGATCTCTTCTATAGGTCAAGCATGAGTGCTTACGGACCTATTCACTAGTGGATATTATCTCTGATCTCTCTCTCTATCTGAAATCTATATTGATATAAATATATAATGCGTGTCTATAACCTTTCAGAAACAGCGGTGTGCGCTGTGTAACGGTATAACAGTTCCAGAGCGGTTTAACCCGGGCCCTGCAGACAGTCTATGAAAAACATGACCTTATTTAAATCATAGCACATCCTGATATGCTTGACCAGGTGAGGGAATAGCTGAGGTCAGGGGTCGGAACACAATCTACAGTACACATCACAGATCACTCCATCCAATAAACTGTATCAGCCGGTAACACATCAACTACCCCACAAACATGTTGGACATCTGCATCCATGCCTGGGTTGACTGATCAGGGAGAACTCCACTAGCGTGTGGAAGGGGATAGTGGGTTTTTCAATGAGCTTTGGACTTGTACTCTGGCAACACAAGCTCTCTTACCAGTAGAGAGAACCGTTGGACCTATTGCTCCATTCCACATCATTCATCATAACCTGCCTTGCTGATTTAGACAGTCAGGGCTGGAGATTGTTATTCCCCTCACATTCTCATAGTCTCCCTTCAGCAAAGCCCATCAGTGGACATTGACACTCTCTGGTCTCGCCTCAGGCTACAGAGGAAGAACAGCATGCTGGGATACACAGGCCATCTCTCTCCTGACACTGTGGCTTATGATAAATCATCTACAGAAAAGCCATGAGAAAGAGTCGATGGGTACAGAGAAAAGAATAAAAGCAATCAGATTTCACAAAAACAGACAGTAAGCTTTATAGACAGTACTGTGCAGTAGCTTAAGGCCCTAACGCCCTAATCATAAAAACAAAATTAAACCTTTCCAGCTGTGGATGATTTGGGCTTAATACACATCAGAACAGGGAACATAAAGGACCCTCAGATTTTCTCTCTTGGCTTCAGGGGCTGAATGGATCATTTCACAAGTTTAGACATTACACAGATATCTGGCAGAGCATCACCCGGCTCTCCAATCAGAAGACCCCTGAGAGAGTCCCAAAACTAGTTTTTTTTTTCCCCCTGAAATTAATGTCTGCTGTCATTGAAGATGTGATGGAAATCCAAAAGCAGAGATCTGCTTCGCTGTAGATGGATTGTTCTATTTTGACTGTAGCGCTAATTGATGGGTTTTCATTTTCCAATCTCAGTTTAGCAGCACTGAAACAATAAAATCATGCTGATTAAATAATGAAAATAAATGCCAGTGTGAACAGCATTTGTCAAAAGCAGGATTTTCATATACAAACACGTCTGAAAAATCCAAACAATGACTTTAGCAATGACAGCAGCCTGTGTGCAGATAAAGTGAAGGGATGTTTAAAACTGCTGTGTACCTCTTTTTTTGTACTTCTAAGGTGACACAAAACAACTTAAATGCCATTTCCAACTGTGCTGAGGTTCTGTTATGTTGCATCACACAGGGAGAGCTGATGTCTTCTGCTCATACTTACTATTTGCGACAGTTTGTAAATCCAAACGGGGGCTGATGCTAACCAAACACTGTGACCTTTACAAATCCTGGTGAATCTCACGAAACCAGTCAAAGCAAACCAGAGGCATATTTCACTCCAAAATAAAAAAAGAATTTGCTTATATGCTTTTTGTTTTATTAACAATACAACATTTTCAGCATTTAAGTTAACTAAGTGACTAAGAAACGAAGTTTCTGATTGGCTTAGAGGAGTCAATAAATAATAAAGCCAAAAAAATTAATTAAAGTAAATAAGATAACAGTTTCTTAACTCTTATTAAAGTACAGTATGTGAATAAAAAATAAATTAGACAACATAATACAGTAAATACAGTAACTCAGAAACATTCACTCGCTACAACACAGCCTTTATATGTACTATGTGTACATATATGTACTTTATATGTACTATATGTTTCAAAGTGTGTCTTTGCATGTGTTACTCTATTAGTGTATTAGAATTATTTTTCTCCTTTGACAAAGCTGTTGACTCACGCTGGTCCTGCCTATGAAAATGAGGAGTCACTTCATGCCTCTCAAATGTGTTAAGAAGATGGCACAGACCTTGTTTCTGCAGCTATTTTGAAGGAACCAATGCTAAGCATGTTAGCATAAGTAAGACGATTTTGATGGGAAAAGTCACTAGGGGGAACTAAGTCAGATCACATTTCTAGAAGCGATTTAGACCATGTTTGAATTGTACAATGAGGCTTGGATCACAGCAGAGCACAGCAGATCTTTCTATATCTCTCGCATTGCAAGACAGACAGACCCTTGGCATTCCTATTCATGGGATTAAAAGCAGTCTGAGGAGGCGCTGAAGACCCAACAGTCTGTCTGAGCTAGTACTCTTCCATTAGTCTTCAAGAGAGCATCATACGGTCCTGAGCTATATGTCAAAATTAACAGCTTAGCATAGCTCCAAAAAGTTAACATGCCTGAAAGAAACATACAAGATACTCAAAAGTCTTACACTAGCTGGCAAAACTATCCACTGTATAATACTGTACATAAAGCTTATGCAAGAAATCATAAAATCCCAGTCATACCTGCTAAAATGCAACATGAAACTGCCAGCACAAGACCCTCAAAGCACAGTGTCCTATCATATAAAGGTTAACATTTCATTTGATTGCTTACATGTTCATATTCTATAGTCATTTTAACTACCACAATGGAACCTATGTGTTCACACTCAGCACAGCGAAACAGAAGCATCTGTTGT
Source organism: Yasuhikotakia modesta (assembly GCA_036877545.1). Classification (NCBI taxonomy): domain Eukaryota; kingdom Metazoa; phylum Chordata; class Actinopteri; order Cypriniformes; family Botiidae; genus Yasuhikotakia; species Yasuhikotakia modesta. The sequence goes on along the minus strand of JBAJNP010007990.1, from coordinate 12,010 downwards.
GTTCGAGCCCTGGGCTTCCATGCACAACATGGTGGTCCTAATGTAATCCCTCCCGCTGGGTTCCTTAATGGCCTTGCAAAAGATTTTTTGGGAGATTCCGACACAGAGCTGCCCCATAGGATGCATCAATAAAAAAGCTAGCTAAAATAAGAACAAGGCTTTTTGTCTTGTTTTATGCGAGCCGTAAAGCATGAGCGCATGCATCTGCACGGACCGGGATAGCCTGTGGAAATCAGGACCGTTTTTCTATTACAGAATGTGGCTTTATATAAAATCATCCTGAGAGGCTGAATGCATTAGCTTTGGGTTTTATGGGTCGTTTGGTTTAAAGCAGTGCATAAAGATAGCTTAGCGGTGAGATGCAAACACACAGCTTGAGTTGAACCCTCATGCTGATTATAACGATGACAAGCAGTGACATCATCAATGCGTTCATCATTTATGGATGGCGATGTCAGAGTGCACGTACAGAGAGATGTATGTACAAAGAGTCTCTTATATGTCTTTAGTAACAGACGCCTGTAGTCAGAAAACTACTGACCCAAAAAATAAAGTTGTCGTCTTCTGTTTGTAAAACAAGCTGTCATGCAAAAGCTTGTAGATTAGAAAAATGCTGGAACAGACAAGTAAACTGTCTTTCAAAACAAACTGATCAAGATGTCTTTGGAAAAGGTCAGAACAGAGTCAGACAGAGAAGGTGAAGAAGAACAAATAGAAACAGGAAAGGATAGATAAGAATGTAGGTGAAAATGTCTAGGAATATATAATGAGAATGCATGCTAATCAAGTGACTAATTCACTGTGATTGTGGTCATACAGCAAATACAGTTGATTTTATTATAGTGGTAGCTTGACAAAGTTTAATTTGACAATCTTAAGCAGATTTACTTGAAAGCACTTACGCATGTAATAAAATCTCTCTTTATACGTATATTTAAAGAATACTCATAAAATATTGTGACCACCGTTTATAAAAAAACTGAAATGCAGTAAATGTGTACAATCCAATCCATATGTTTGCTAGCAATCTGCATCTGAATAGAATCGCTGATTGATCAGGCAAGCAAAGAACGAAAAATAAACTGTAATCGAGTTTCCCATCAGCTCTGCAGTCTGTAAATTGGGTTCTTTTCTTTTCATGTGTGAATTGCCTGCAAATCAGTTTCAGGGAAGTTTATGGAGACCCATTGCTTGAACATAAAAGGGGCATTTTGTTGAGTAAATACAGCACACCTGGAGCTGATGACTGCACAACTATTCTTGAACGTTTGCACGAGAACTTTCAGCAGACTATAAACCCTTCCCTGGGATATTACTTTGACTCCAACTTCAATAAAGTGGGAGATTAATGTAGCTGCATGCAGTTTATTTCTGTAGCAGCCCCTGCCCCAGGCCCTGGGGGTGGAAAACAGGAAGGCGAGCAGTGAGAAGTGAAACCTGAACACAAGGTGGCCAGAGTTCAGCACAAGAAATTTGATCAATCACAGTAATAACAGGCAAGAACCGGACAGGTAAATCTGAAGTTAATGCATTCAGTCTGGTACAAGATGATGATGTATGTGTGAGATATCGAGGACATCCAATGACGGGCGATAGAAGCTTTAACATCTTTAGTAAGTTTGAGCGTCGCTGCATGCATGCATGAGATGGGAAAATTCACAAAAGGCTGCCACAACTTGAGGCAAATTGGGACTGACGTGAATACAGGAGATAGCAAACAAAGACATCTGACTTCAGTGCATTGTAGGTTTCTATTCAGGGCTTAAAAGTGCTTCATGTCAACAGCTTGTATCTGTGTTTCTCTGCCACCGTTTGAACATGTCCTAGGAGCCCAAGCTATCATGGGATAAAGTTTGGGCTTTAGAAAACTCGATCTGAATGCTTTTAGCCCAAGCCACAAAAAACTTCAACCACGCTTGTGTCAGAGATAGGAAATTCTCTATGTAATAAAACGACTGGCGTATTCCCCAAGCTGTTTCAAGTGCTTTCAGACAGGAAAGATTATGTGAATTAACACCTATCTATCTTGCCCTCGCTTCACAGCAGTCATGCATGTTAATTACGCCAAATAATTATAAACATGTCTATGAATTTTGAATAGAGGATCAAATGTCCTCCAGCATTTCATAAGTGAGGAGCTATCAACATGCACGCCGGTCCTTTAGTGCCTCTCGTCTCTGTTCTCTCGACTCATGAGTATGCCCATGTTCTGTCACAGACTGAGGCCACACAGTCCATCTCAGTCTGGACTGCGCCTGCATCTCTCTGGCCAGAGATCCATGGCAGATGGGCAGACAGGGCCTTGGAACTGCCCCGGGGTAAGAGCACAGCTCCCTGTCACCTAAGTTCACCGTGGCACTGTGCATGCTGAAATCAAACCACTTCCCCTATCCAAATGAGGCACTACATCAGGTGCTGAATAAATGAGTGATGAAATCTTGACAGATTAAAACGAAAAGGGGGAAAAAGCCTCAGAGGCCATCTGCCCAACCAGGCTGTACCGTCATGGCAGCACTGATGGTGAGTGAGAGAGGAGAGCGAGAGAGGACACATGACTAGTTCTCAGAACTAGTTTGAGACAGGCAGCACAACGCTCTGCTGTGACTTGACACCAGGGGTGCGTTTCAATCGCCCTATAGAATTCACAAATGAAGAAGTGTTTAGCTTCCATACTAAGGGCACTGCAAATGGCATAAGGAACAAGAGAACATATTTAAACATGAAATCTAAAATCTAAAAATAAGATTTTATTTGCTCATTAAAAAAAAACAACTAAGATGTATTTTTAAGTCAACATAACAGGTGATTATATTATATATTTGCATAATAAATTTACATTCATTTGGCAGACGCTTTATATAATAAATATATAATCAATAAGATTATATATAATCAATAATGCACACACACACACACACAGAGTAACTAGACAAAGATACACAGATACAAAGAGATACATTTAAAGACTTTTAAAGCTTTAAAAACTACATTAACACTTCACAGAACACAGCTACATACAGTAACTAATTCAGCATCTTACACTTCTGCCAGCCAGGCAAGGCTACATATCCCCACACTGCAGCTAAATTTCCATTACTAGCTGTTCCATGCTCCACTGACATGCTCTGATTATCATGCTCCAAAGAACCACATAAGGTGTGCCTCTACAGCAATAAATAGCTGAGCATATTTGATGATATGGCAGAATATCTCCCTCAGATATCAGAGCATTACTATATAGCATATATGTTTACACAGCTTGAGCCTGCTTGCGGCTGCCCACGTTGGTAAGACGCAATCTCTAAGCAGAACAACGAGGAACATCTTGTGACAGCTTCAGAGTGTGAAACTTCCCTCAGGGTGATGGCTTTAATGTTTGTGAGAGCGTGTAAAACACAGATACAGGTTCCAAGTTTGCCAGGTAGACACCCCCAACCCAGCACACACCTAGAGTTGAAAAAGTGAGGGAGTTTTACCTCACACACCTTTTTAAGAAGCGGTGCAGACGAAGGAAAAGGAAAGCAGAGAATCAAATGCTTTGCCTGCAATAAATTAGAGCTGAGCAGAGTGCTCGTTTTTCTAAAGGCCCTTTACTTTGACCTTACTTCATGTTAAATTCAATTACAGCACTTTTCTCCAAAGAGGATATTCAGAGCGGCATCGCCTCCGAGATAGCGGCAGCAACATCTGAGGGCTGTATTTCAAAAACATGCTCTTTAATATACCGACTCAAGCATACCTCGACACAAACAGTGGCTCTTGCTCTGTCACTGTGGATCAGGGCTGGCACTGCTTGTCGGTGTACTTTCAAGGGGTAAATTACTCTACACTCATGATCTGTGTACCTCAGTATGATAAAAACACAACAGTACTCAAGCCTGTCATAAATCCGGTGAGTGGGGTCTTACAGCAGAAGAAAAAACAAAATATGGGAGAAAAGCTACGCTCCTAATTGGTGGACACGGACTGCCTATGTGGGAAACTCAATCGTCCTGGTGATATTTAGCTGTAGTTGGGCTTAAAGTATAAACTGCAGTGCAGTAAAGACTAGATAAGATTGTGTTTCCTGGAAGTGAAAGAAAAATAATATGTTGTCCTCAGTTTACCCCCTGACAAATCTTTAAATGACTGGCAGGCACTGAAGGAAGTGTTGTCTGTTTTGTGGGCAATGGTGGAGGGAGACTAGGATGCTGCTGGCTTTCGGCCCTCCCACAGATGCAGTGAAGACACCTGATTTATTTGCCATTCTGCTGAACAGCACCACAGCCAAAGCTGTGGGCTAGCATCTATCTTGCCAAAGCAAGCAGGCCTTTTTATTTGTGGAGGTAAAACCCATTTGTCCAGCACAAGCGCAAACACACACCACAGTCTCACCAGAGAGAAAGGCATTGGTCCCATAATGCATCAGGCTTTTCTATTGGCCCAGTCTATTGCAGCTCTTGTGGCTAACAGGCTAATGAGCCTAAAACAGGCATCATAACAGGTCTACCGTGCCCATACCACAGAGCCAGAGTCTCTCTGCATCCATTGCCTTGGGATTGATTGAGAGTAGCTAGTTTAATTGCCTTGAAAGCATTGCAGCATCATTAGGGGCTAGTCTGAGACAGCATTTGCAAGAACGAAAGGGCAAAGCTAACAGCTTCACTGCTGCATTAAAGGTTATTTTTAATCACCAATAAGGAATCTTGGTCCTTCTCATTCTTTAGGACAACTCCTATTCTTCTCTGGTTTGACTCACCATTGTGTTCTCTTCTCAAACATCTAGTCCCCGCTGTGAGGATCAAGGGGCAACTGACTGGAACTTTATTAATTACACAGTGATTTGTTTGTTGCAGACTAACAGGTCAGCCTTTGACCTCAGAACAGTGTCGAACAGAACAAGAGTAGAGTAATTAAAATAGAGACACTTTTGTACCTTAGGGCTGTGGTCAAACTGGCCCTAATGACCAAATCACCTCAAGCTAAGAGCACTGAATAATAATACCTAATTTAAAAAAACAGTTAGGAAAAACACATTATGTTTAACCAATAACTTGTACATGTGAGCTCATTACATACAAAAGAAGCCACGATTCGTGAAAGACTGAAAACATCTGCATAGCTGTCTGTAATAATTACATTCATTCATGTCTTCAGTTTGACTTTTAAGTGGATCACTCCAAGGGAAACAACAATGGAAAGGGACAGAGACAATGCAAACTGATCAATAGTAACACATAGTTTTGTCTTCATCTTGTCACCTGTGTTTTTTGTTGGGCTGCGGTATTACTGTCAGAGGAAAGTGTACTTTAAATTCAAAAAGTATTTGACAAACTGAGTGTCCCTCTTAAACCTGATTTTGTATAGAGAAAATAAATTATGCAAAACACAACTTTTTTCTCTTGTCTCTTGCCGAAGAAACAAGAGGAACACTTGCATTTATCAATGCACTTTTTTCAATTCTCCATTGTTTTGCTTCCAATAACAGAATAGGAAACAGAAAAAAAATCAAAAATACAAGACATGAGCTTTTGTTCATAGACTGTGTCTCTCTCTCTCCCCCACTCCATCAATCGAATCTCTGTTTCCTTAGCTGACAGCAGACTGACTGACATACATCATACCACACACACCTACTCAACAGCACGTTTGTACATGTGTCGCTTTAATGCTGAATCTAGGTCACAGACATTAAAATTTCAACAAAGTCCCCCTGACTTTGGAGCGAAGGTGTGGAGAAACGATTCAAACAGAAGGTCTGGTGTCGACGTGCCGCTGTGGGGTCATGGCAAACCCTGGATAAACCCGATGGGGACTGGGACATCAAAGACAGCAGAATAAGGTTAGAATGTGTGACACCTGACGCAAACAGACTCTGACAGAACCAGAGGTTCTAAAGCTAGGATAGGAGAACGGACATTAGTTCAGTCTTAATACGCTATCCACTGTTGTGCTTGTTCCTTCTAGCAGAAGAACCCTAACTGCAAGTGTTTACCATGCCATCTAAGAGTGCCATCTAAGTCTGTTCTGGTCCATACTTCCTGAAACTGACTCCATAAGACAAGTTTTTTTCTTTCTCTTTCATGTTTCTCCCTGTGTAAATAAATGATCCGTAACTCCAGGACATTTTTATTTTTCCCAAACGCCTACCTCACTGTCCTGTGAATGGCGTGGCCTACAATGATGAAATATCTGTGGCAGTAAAATCACTTGATCACTTTACCCTGGCAGGAGGCCTGTTTGTATGCTAGTTGAAGGCAAAGACGGATTGTTACAGGAAGTGTCTACTGCCAGCAGAGGCCAAAGACTGTACATGACAGACGCCACCTATGCATACTAAATTAAGAATATAAATGTGGCTGAACGAAATAGGAAATAAATAGAATTAATATGTATATAATAATTATGTTCTATCTATCTATCTATCTATCTATTTATCTATCTATCTATCTATCTATCTATCTATCTATCTATCTATCTATCGGCGTGTCTGTCTATTTATCTAAAACACATGCTATCCTATGTCCTTTCACAACAAATGTCAACATAGGAAAGAAAACAATTTCATGGTGTCTTTAAGCCAAGCTATAAAAAAGTCAGCAGCAATCTTAAAAGGTGCAAAGTGGAGTGCAGACACAGTAAATATTTGAAATGAAACAGCTGTATTACAGCTGTTTGGGTTTTGTTTATGCTGGTCTGAGGAAACAGGATCACGGAAAGCCTATCAAAAATGGCAGTCTATGGTCTGAGGACCTGGCATATGAAGAAACATTGCCATTGGCCAAACGCAAACATCACAGCAACCCCAATCCCAGCTTGCGTCTGCGGGGAGAGAAGGAAGCTGTTTGCGTTGCAACAAACATAGTAAATCCTTCCTTTCAGCAAATATTCTCAGGGTTTACCGGCTCCAACACAAAGTGAAATGTGCACAGGAAGCTGCAGTCACACAAAACTAATGGTCTTCTACTTGTTTACAGTTATAAGCAGCTAATGTACTTGGCCTCTATGTGTGCAACACATTAAGGTGAATCATGTCATACTCACCTACAGTAAATATCACAGAAATTGACTCCACACACACACACACACACACACACGCACACGCACACGCACACACACACACACACACACACAGCTATGTGTCGCTCATTAGACAGGGCTCGTATTTTAAAAGCCTTTGGTACAGATTCATGATGTGTGGTGTTAGTGGTGTTCTAACACCCCTGGGTTATTGTGCGCCCATCAATACCAAAACTGTATTATTTCAGTAATAATTAACTCAATGAGCCATTTAATCCTTTATACATTAGTGCCATTTCCCTCACTATCACTGTTTTCACAGGCACCCATTACACAAGTACCCAAGCTTTAGTGTGTAATGCCAGAACGAAACGCAGACAAACACGACGCTGCGAAATAAATAATTAATAACGTTCATTTCAAATCACAGTACTCGCTTGTGACATTTGAAAATGGTGTCAAATTATGAGTCCGATTTTCACTGGGGAACAGAGGGAGTCCTAATTAAACACAAGCTTTTTGTTCTGAGATACACTAACCTTTTTTCAGCCTGAAAACAACGCGCTAGGTACATCCGAGACGCCGGGCATATGTCACACTACCTTGTTCTTGCTTCTGAGTGGTACAATGCACAGAAAGCATCTCACCATGTCTTATAGTGTGTATACAGAATAAAAGCACACTGCACTTACTAGGGTGCCAACAGATGGAAACAAACACACACACACACAACTCTCTCCCTTTTGATGTTCTGCTAGTAAACTGAGGAATTCCATGCAGTGCCACGTCTCCTAAGGCAAGGCCTGTTTCTCTGTCTTTATCTGGCAGTGGCTCTACGTACGTGTGCCTATCACCCCCCCGCAGCTCTGGATCACGACCATATCTCTCAGTGCAGACACTGTCATCGCACCTGCTCAAGGAAACACACACGGCACATGCAACAATACCCACCTTGACTTTATCAGTATCTGGTGTAATGGAGGGCTTTATTTTGCAGCATAGAACAATGAAAATGAGGCTCACTCCTGACAGTTTGGTTCATGAACACTACTCAACGCCCTGACTGGAAGTCACCCGTGCTTTTGTGCAACTCCCTCATGGACACCAATTATAGCACGTCAATGCGGTAGGGTAGCCAATAAATGTACTTACTGCTTCTGTTTTCTAAATCCTGTTTTTGCCCTGTTCACATCGTAATTGGGTTTGTGTGATAATGAAGGTCACGTAAGCTGAGCAGTGAATTGTGGTCTATACGTCTGTTGCCATACAGAAAGGGCCATTGCATATCCCTCATTATCAGAGCATCTTCCACGATCCACACACAGCCTTACCAATGTCACCTCACAAGACAACTAGCCACGCTAACTATAGAAAGGTCCTTCATCAATGGAATAGGGCCTGTATGCAGTGCATCACAATGAGGGCCCTGCGTTAATGTGTTCTTCATTAAACCGACCTGGTGACTTTCATAATGGAAAAAAATACGGAAAGGAGAATGACAGGGAATCAGTTAGGGGCCAATGTTATGATATTTCAAGTGGTCTAAAAAATGAATTCATTGCTGTGTTGTGCTTGTTAGTCATCTGAGAAGATAACAGATTGTGTCCTAATTGGAAATCCCACCAGAAGCCTTTAGAAATACATTATAAAATTATCAACACCTTCATGTTGCTGCTTTTTCATTATAAGGTTTCTAGCATAACTACGTGAAAACTTGTTCTGCCCAAAAAAATAAAGATTGCGTCATTTTTTACGCACCCTCACGTTTTTTACTCTTCTGTGGAACACAAAATAATTTATTTCCAAGACAAAGTTTGAGTTGTTTTTCTCATTCCAATGATTGTAATTGGTGACCACAGCTAACAAGCCAAAAACTATTGAAATGTCATTCTGTTATGAATGGCATGCAGACACTCATTCTGTATGATGCTTTTATGTCATTGTTGGGGTTTCCAAACAAAAGCATCTCTTTATCAGCATCATTCTAGTTTAGAGAACCGTGTAGAGAGAGAGAGAGAGAGAGAGACAGAGAATAGTGAGTGAATAATGAGTTTTTTTAAGAACAACCACTTAAAAAAACTGGAATCAACAACAGGCAGTACACACAAACACTGCAGGTAGACCACTGGGATTTTTGTTTATCTACTTACTATTACTTTTTGTTATTTTCTTACAGCATCCTAACAGAAAATAAAAACTAAATGTTGTATCTGTATCAATACTCGGCATTACTACAATACTCACAATTGACTGGACTGGATATTTCACATGTAACCTTCATAAAGTCTGTGGGACGTCCTGCACTTTCCTCTGAAAATCGGTTTTATGTTCTCCTGAGAGTGTGTTGTAATCCTGTCTGATGCAATACTACACAGTTTCACATGCTGTACTTGTGTGTGGACACTAAAAAGAAAATATTTCTGAATGCAGCCTACAAAATCAACACTTTACAGAACAAAATCTCAGAACGATATGAACAAACACTAACACACAGCTAATTTACCATTACATGAACAAAAACCACATAAACTAAAAATTATGTAATTATTTACTCATCCTTATGTTGTTATGTTTTTAGTGGAAGACTTTTTATCAGTGACTAGGGCTGTCAAAATTCAAACAGGACAGATTCAAAAAATTAAGCATGGCTTGCTAAAGAGGCAAAACTATACGCAAGCTAAAAGCTGTGCAACACTTCTTGAAAGTGTTATCTTTTGTGTTCCAAATATAAAATACTAATAAAAAGCTGCAACAACAACAATCAGCAGATCTGGAAAAGGCAAAGGGTTGTAAACAATGCTAGTTTATTTGTGGGATATGAGAACCAGATTATTAAAGAAAAGAGGTTATAAAATAATATGTAAACCATAAACATCCTCTGCTATAGGGCACATGGTTTATGTTTATGTATGGAAGCATCTGCTCTCTTAAAACATATCAGATATGGAGACGTATTCTGAGAGAAATCTGTGTGTGTGTGTGTGTGTGAGGGGAGAAGAGGTGAGCTTGGGTGTTATGAAAGGCTGCTGTGGGCTTGGTCTTCATCCACCCACCATGCTTAGTGTTCTAGACAGTTAAAATCTATGCACACCGCCCATCTCCCTCAGCTACAGATGTGTCTGAGCTCCTAATAACTCCAAACAATGAAGCTGATACTTCAAAGATGAATGAGGACTTCAGAGGCACTGAATGGATAATGCATACGACGAGAAAGCAATATATGAAGATACATAGAGGATTTAAAAATTGGGTTAAGGATTGAAGGAGGGAAAATGAAACTCTAGAAATGAATGACTCTCTTCTTAGCTGTCAATCAAAGGTACCCAGTAAACTAATTGAAATGAGTGGCGTGTTCTACTTACAATACAGCACTCAATCAGATTACTCTACAATGATGCGTCTGATGTCAATGTATTTCTGTCATAGATGATTTTAATATGTTTGCATCAGGTAGATGAATGTAAGAAAACTCACCGCTGTTCGGCTCAATAACACGCAGTAAAACTTAATTGATATTAATGCAAGGCATAATCCATGCAATGTTCTGCACTATACTGCATACAAATTTGTATATATCTATCTATCAACTATCTACCTACCTGTGTGGCAGCTTCCTGTTTAATTCAGAACCTTCCAAGGTGACTTCCAAAATAAATGCATTCCAAAAAATGTATTACAAAGACTGCTAACTGTTTCAGCACAAAATTCCCTGTTTCACTAAATGGGAACACTGTTATTTTTTTTCCAGTTGTCAGAGAGACTAAAATTACAAAAATAGGATTTCATAAAGAGGTTCTGACCTTTCCCTCATCTCTTGTTTGTGAACGGTCCGTCTGCATAAAGAACTGGTGAAAATCCATCAGCGAACTTGTTTAATCTTGTGAATGCCATCAAACGTTACACAATGCTGGAGCAGTGTGCACTCCCGGGAAAAAACGGTATTGACAGACACTATTACCAGGCAAAGACCATATTGCTCCTGGTTTTGAAATACATACACTCCCTCGAGACATCAAATGTGTGAAAATTAATACTTTGGAATATGGCCAAAAAAACAAGACATGTAATTGATTCTCAATCTAACAGTTTAGTTGTCCTTTAGAAACATTTGTGGTTGTCATCACCTATAAATGACTCTGGCCGATGTTTATGTACGTTTATAGGAGGGAGGGGTGATATTAAATAGTGTCTTGTATGCGGAAGACACACTAAGATAGTGTGTGTACGTCCTCCCGTCGTTACAAAGCGCAGCAGGCTGGAAACGTTATTGAGGTATGAGTGCCCCCTACTGTCCAAATATATATGAGGTCATTGAATACATCTCATAATAAAACAAACGCACACATTTCTATACAAACATATGTTTAAACTGCACAGCAAATCAGTATCTCACTTATTGACTTATGGTAAAGGTTTATATTGGTCTTTGCTATTGTCCAGGTAGAACCAACTAAAATTGTATTAGCAAAACTACTGTATATGTGTGTTTTAAGTATGTACTACACCACGGGACAAAAACAAGCATCAGTCAGTAGTAACTATGCACAGAAACACACACACACACACACACACACAGGCATTGCAGTAGCCACAGATACCTCTCCGGCACAGATCAATACAGTAGAGTCAAATAGGCTGGCGGAGCTGTGTGATGGCCAAAACCCCTCATCAGTGCAGAGACTGAGAGAGCTCTGCTATACACACTGAGTGACAAGCTATCACCTCACAGGATCAGACACAATATACTATCTCTCCCACCCTCCCTCCTTCTCTCTCTCTCTCTCCCTCTTTTTCTCTACAATGAGACTGGGGCACGCCTTATGATAGAGGACAAGTCTGGGGTGAGTTATGAACACAGTGTACCAACCGGCTATAAAGCCCTGACACTCTCGCTGTAACATTAAGTTCAGTTCATTATGAGGCTAATGATAGCCATTTATCAATCATTAATCACATGCTCTGATGCTGAATATATGGCCAGACAATCAAACAGGCACCAGAGAGAGAGAGA
>JBAJNP010007989.1:0-21227 GCA_036877545.1 Yasuhikotakia modesta | reverse complement strand
CAACAGTTTTAAACCAAAAAACGTCTGAATCGCACCACCCCCTACCCCAGCCCCAGTAATTCTTGTCACCCCATAAAAAAAGTGAAAGCAACACTCACAATGTGGAAAAACAGACATCCACACCTCATTCACATCTTGAGCACTAATTTTCGAGTGCTTGAGGGTCACCGTGGCCTATAAAAACGAACCTAAATAAAAAAAGGTAGGTAGAAAAAAAGTTACTCTGTCGCTTACGCGTCAATTTTCCAGCAGTCAGAAAAATGAAGTGGAAACTGAGAGCATGACTGTCACACACAAGAGCGGCAGCAACACAGGCACTGGGTTGTGGTAATTGAATCAAGTCTATTAAGTAAATCAAAGACTCATAAAGCTGTCTGCTCACGTGCCTGCAGTTGCACATTAGCAATGTGGGAAGTGGTCCAGCTGAGGCACGGTGCCATGCAGCTGCCCTGGCGCTCCGAACGCACGACACATCGCATCACCCACAGGCTGAATGCAGCCATCTTGCACATCTAATCCTACGCATTCCCTCTCTCTCTCTCTCTCTCTCTCACACACACACACGTGCGCATACACAATCCCCAAGTGTGAAACCGGAGCAGCTCTCTGCCTGCCTGCCTGCCTGCAAGTAAGGGCAAATCGCTCTTAACACCAGACTTTCCCCCAGGGATAATTTTTTTTCTCTTTGTTAAGGGAAGTACCCCGTCCTCCCCCAGCTCCTGATCTTCAAACAGGCAGACAGGTGAGGCCAGGGTCACCGGCTCAGCTCCCCGCACCTGTGGGTAGTAATCGCCCCTTACGCCCCCCATGAGCTGGACTCAACCTCTGGCCCAGCCCCAGGTTCCATGCGCCCGTCAATACATCCCTGGCTTTATGAAGGGGCTGTCAGTTTTTCCAATCCATCAAAGAAGAAAAAGCAAACAGGGAGCGTGTAACAACAGCTCATAGGTGATTTAAAAAGCACAGAGTTTGAAATCCCCCTGCTTCCTAACCCCTCCCATTCGCTACTGGATTCTGGAATCTTTTCCTGTTGGGTCTTGTAAGGTGGGTGATGTGAGATAGACGTGGCTTGGAGACAAACTCTTAAAATAAATCGCTTACTTTTTGTCTGTGACTAAAATTATACAGAACTGCAGCAAAACATGAGTACTGTTGGACCTGGAATAATGTGACATATCAAAAAAGGCCAATTTGGTAAATTAGGTAGTGTTTACTATTGGACCTATCAATGAGTCATAGGGAACTGAAGCACAACGCTTAGACAGCCTCGTTTAGAGTAATGGACTCCACTGGTTTGTAAAAACTACAAGGAGCTCTCCAAAAGTCAAACGGCTGAGAAAAGCTTGTCATAACTCCTGGTCAGAAAATGATACTTAAGACTGAACGAAAGAGCAAACTAGGGGAGTATGCTAAGGTCATTAAGGTTCTGGAATTTCTCCATTGTATCCAACAAAATAAGTTTCGGAAAGGTGAAAAAGGAATGCCAAGCTTTGACCAAGCACGCCTGTGATGTTTAAAAAATATGCAGCTGGACACAGGTGAAGGAAAACTGCCTTAGTGAGATGGGTTCAACTCACAAATGCTTTTAGGGGAATATGGAATATGCGCCCGTTTTTGCAATTTACTTTTAGTAGCATTGTTTAAAAAAGTTAAAATGGGTTAGAAACAGAAGACAGGAATATAATTGGTAGCTAAAAGCATAATAATAGCATAAATGCTCAAATAACAACAACAAACAATAACAAACAGGTGAGGGGAATAATTTAAAACTGTAGGTTCCACATTTGCAGATTTCTTGCGAGTCGACTCATCAAAATTGTGCCAAATAAAATTAGGATTAAGGATTTTTATGTAGGGATAATCTGAGTGTCTACAGGAGCATAAAAAACAAGCAAGTTCTTACTATTGTTTAAATGGAACATGGGAGGTAAGCCTGGTCAGAAAAGATCATGTATTCTGTGGGAAAGGAAGCAAAAGTTCCAGAACCCTGGGAACATGATGCCACCCTATCAGGAAAAGCAGCAAGGCCAGGCAGGCCCAAAATTCCTCTCTGCTATTTGAACTGTAAGTAGCCAGGATTCTGTCCAGACTCATGTTCTTTGCCTATACCTGCAGGATGTGGAAAGCAGAAGAAATGGTTTAATGGCAAACCTGGTGCACTTACATAAACGTCATCCTTTGCATCAATCGTTATGCCTGTGGATCTTAATCTGCTTCCGTTACAAACCAAGTTCTACGCAAACCGCTCCTACAAATCAAGTCTTGCAGCCATGCAAACATGGGTTTGATTTATCCCATGTACAGAACACTTAACATTACACTGTCAAAACTAAATAGCAAAACTGAATATTACATTATACAGCACATGATCAAGCCATTATGATTCCTGTAAACTAATGCCAAATAGAAAAACAAAAACTTCTTCATTTTCCAGTTCCAACTGCAAACAACGAGACACAATGACAACAGGGTGAAAACAGATGGAACTAAAATGACTTAATCATTCTATAATGAGTTCAGTTTGTGATTAAATTAAAAACGTAAATCAACTTTTCATTGTGCATAAATGCAGCCAAATCCCTGTTCAATGTATCTATTCAACACTATTAAAAGATTTAACAGATTAAAACAGTTAATCGTGATGTTTTGGGTTAACTTTTATAATCTCAATTATTCATTCAATTTGCAACAATGTAAAAGTCAAGTTACATAAGAATGCATTGACTGCATTAAATGCAATTGTCTTTAGACATGTTTAACTTTTTCAGACGTGGCCGTGTTACTTTGCCAGCCCTAATTGTTACCTGACATCATTGTCTTTCATATCTTGGCAACCATTATTAACAATCAAAGAGCTGTAAAAACAACTCACTGTTTCTTTCACAGAGACTGACTGCACCTTAATTGAGTGACCATGTGTTTTGCGCAACAGCGGCTGCTAGCTAAAGCAATGATGCATGCATGCTCAGACTTGCTTTTATTAGCATAACAGCCCCTTCTTGGGAGGTCATGCTTGTGTTTTCACTAAGTGCTGCTTGTCCACCAGGCAACGTCATGCTTTAAAGCACAAGAATTCATTCTAAGGGTTAGCCAATGCCAAGAAGTGGTGGAGGGTCACTAGAACCAGTGGATCTGGCCACGGTACCAAACAAGCCCAACATCCTGTCCTTTATACTCAAGCAAAGGTACAAAAGCAAAGACAAAACACACAGAGCATTGTTATTGGTCGAAATGGTCAGTGGTTTTGTTTCTGTCATCCAAAATGTCTTATCGACTTTCTAGACAAAGAAATTATTGTCACCTCGAATTTGCCAATAACAGTAACTACTTTGGCATCCAAACCAAAAGAAAATTATATATATGTAAGAAGAGTATAATGCTGGGGTAATAATGTTATTGTCATTTATCAGCTGAAAAAAAATGCTATGAAATAACTACCAACGATCCTCTTTGTAGGTATTGTTACAATGTTACTTATTACTTATTTTACTTTTGCCAAACTGCTGAAGGTGAATAATGATAAATATGCTTCTATAAATATATGTCTACAAATCTTAAGAAAAAAAACAGTTACACAATTCCATTATCATATCACAACATATATATTTTTGGTTAAAATTTTTCTTTTTAAATTATATATATATAAACTATATGTAGGTTTTTATGTAATACATACTTGTTGCAGGGTGTAAGGTCACCATAAAAGGTTCATTTGGTTTGAGTAGTTACAAACACAAACACGGCTGTTGCTCTTTTTCCTGTCCACTGCAAAAACACTAACTAACCATCTGAAGCGAGACAATGTCTTGTTGATAAAATCGACAGTGTCCGCTTTCCCTATGAAAACTCACGGTGCTCTTAGATATGAAAGCAAATTTTTCAATGTAAAGGTATAGAGGCTCTTTATGACTCCAGCAAAAAAAAGAGAGAGAGACAGAGAAACAGAGATGTCGTACTGGCAATCTGACCACTGAGTCTCTGCACACACTAACCTGGGTGGCAGGGCCATTACCTCACTCTCAGTATCAGAGTAATGACAGCAGTGAGATATATACAAGTGCGCAAGTCACGCGTCGGTGCCCGATCAAGTCTGAGCATGTCAGTCGTGCCTCCACAAATTGCTGCTTTAATCAACAGAGTGTTTAACAGTTAGCAGGACTGAAACATGACAGACAGCAGGCGGCATGCAGCCAGGAGATCTCACACTGTCTCCCACACTGCGAGGGGCAGTTAGGGGTTCAAGCCTCGACAGAGGAAGAAAACTAAAAAAGGAGGGAGTATGAGAAAGACAAGTGTGTGTGGAAAGCCATCTTTACACTGTTTCCCAGTCATTCACTTTAAGTGAAATCAGTTTTAAACAGAGTAGGATAAAACTCTGAATCCATTTACCTGACAGTACAGAAATGCCAAACAGCATGCAGAGCAAAGTAAACTGTGTAGCAAACTTATTGACTTGATACTACTTCAATCTTATAATTAAATAACAATATGACAATTACATTATTATACTTAAAATTTAAATAAAGAGCTGAACAGCTGCTTATTAAAACCAGTAAATATAAACAAGCAGGGTTTCCATTCCTTTTGACCAAGTAAAGTCCGTGACTTTCCAGTCATTCGTGATTAACAACAAATTGCAAATCACAAAGAGCTTTTCTAACCAAATTCAAAATTGCAAAATTCCTTTATCTTTTCAAGTTTTACCATGAATCAACAAACACATGAAAAAAATCAAATACTCACGTATTTTAAAATGCCACAAGAAAGAAACCTTGACAATGCTGGAGTGAAATTTTATACAGTGTGATATTGCGCACCCATTTAAACTGTGGTGAAACTTCTCTCGCTAGCAAAACAGCACTACCCTCTAGTGGCCATTCTTTAGTGTCAGAGCTGTAAAAAAAGGTGAAAGTAAAACTTACTGAGGTCTTCTGCCAGCTGAACCCTCCTGCCTGTGATCAGCTGGACTTTCCTCTCGTTGTCCTCACCAAAGTCCTCTAAAACTTCTTTAACATTCTTCTCCAAGCGCCGAACTGTGAAAACCCAACACATATAGGACACTAGTTTAGGTTTATTAAACGCAGATGCTATAATAATACAAATGCTCCAAATCACTGTCCCTGGAGCACATTCAGTCAGTTTTTTTTTAACTTCATGTTTAGCATCTAGAAATGAAAGTCTAGTTGGAGGTGACAATTAAAAAACGTACCTTCTGTATTGGTGAGCTGCTGTCGAAGTGTGTTGGCTGTGATGACCAACATCCTCTGAATCCTCCAGAACAGAACTACATCATTGCATTCAAGCTACAACATAATAAATGATTTACTGCTTAATGCTAAATCTTAATGTTTTTTTCTTTTGCTCAATTTAAAAGTTTCCTTTTGTTTGTCTATAGGAAAATGAATAACCCAAGAAAAATCTGGAAGTTTACCAAAGTATAATCTCTATAACATGATCCAATACAAACACAGGCAGTTATTAAATTATATAGAAACTGTCTGTTAGGTTTAAATAACATTTTTAATGTATACACTGCAATGTAATACTGTATTTTTACCTCAGAATCTACAAAGTGCCTCTGGTAATAGTAGAAACCTCGTCGGCAGAGGTTACAATGCAGCAGAGCTTTCTGCAGGAAGTGACGTCGATAAAGCTGGTGCCATGTGTCCTTTATCTACAGTGAGTAAAATTCAAAACAACTTCTGAAAATCTCTTCCAAACAAGAACAATATAACGACATTCTTAAGCAACGTTAGATATGATTGGCCAGAGTCTCACTGACCAGAACCGGGTCCACCTCCACCCCTCGGGCCTCCAGGTTTTTGCGCACGGTAGTGACCTCATCATTGGCCAGGTAGGCGGTATGATCCTCATTCAGCTTTAACAGTCGCTCCAGCTCATTCTTGGTTTCGTTACGAATGTGCTGCAGTACAACAAGTACAAAAGCTATGATTAATTGCAAACAGTGACAAGGCAATACAACAACCTGAACTGATGATGTAATTCATCTGACCTGTTCCGGTGTCCGATTCTTCCAGTTTAACCACCTCTGTTTCCAGTCTGGTCCCACCATATCCGCTATTACTGATTCAGCTGCAAAACAGGAAGAAGTGTCACAGATTCAATAAACAGACAGATGGACAGAAACACACAATCTGACAATTTACAAACACAAAACAGCAATTCTAGCTTATAAACAATTTTTAGCAAACAAACTGAAATTTTACTTGACAAATAAACTATTTTAGGAAACAAACAACAGAAATGTTGATTCATGGGTGGTGTAAGACATTCAGAAATACAAAATGAAACTTCTGAGTAATTTCAGTTTGTAAGTGTGAACGCACTGTCTTTAAGGCGAGACTGTAGCGTTTCCTCCATGAACTGAATAGCAGCGTCCCACTGGGGCTTGTCTGTGATGGAGCGATCCTCCAGAGCGTTGTGTTGAATCACTCTCTGCACCACACATACATGAGTCACATTTACCAGTTCAACTCAAGAAACCCTGTATGTCTTGTTAGCATCTCTGTGACTAGCATATTACCAAGCTATCCATGGCACTTTCATTCCACTTGTGTCGTTTGATGCTCTCATCCTTGACGGCTTCCTTAAGCTTGTCAAAAATGTCATCCTGGTCTTTCCCTTTGTATTCTGCCATGAAGCGAGCAAACTCTTCTTGCAAAGTCTCCCAAGCAACCTTACAAACAATGTTACAGTAAAACATCACATCATTGGACTAGCAAAAGCACAAAGCAGTAAAACTATCTTTAACAAAACCAAGTGTGTGATTTAATCTTTTTACTTCCTGCTTAGCCTAACAAATAACTACTAGCACACACAATAAATTATTTGCTTATAAGCTTCTACTTATAGTTAACTGACAACCACTCATGACTACCTCAAGTGCTTTATGAGGAAGTTGTTTATCAGTCCACTGCTTGAGTTTGATGTCCACAGTGGTGTTGAAAGTGCCTGAGTTCATGGTCTGGGCAGCAGGCAGGTAGATGTTCTCAATAACATGAGTTGAGACTCTCTCCCACAGCTTCTTCTGCAAGATAGACTCCCTGAAACCGATAAAAAAACCAAATAAGTACATTACTACAATATTAACACAGAAACCAAAAACTACATCTGCAAAATGAGTTTATAATTTCGAACAGCCATGTGGAAAATACAAGAACTGACATTATGGAAAAGATGCTAAGATTCTGGGGCTGACGCTCAAACTCATTTATCATGAAAAGACACTCATATTTCACAGCTTCCTGTTTGCTTTGTTCTATCAGGGTACATCAATATATACACATCTCCAACAGCAGCAACTAGCGATGCTCAGAGAAGCCACCCCCAGCTATTCATCATACCATTGATTTGAGAGGCTGATGGAGCACACTGGGCCCCCTACAAACATCTGATCTGTTTCATTTAGCTCACTCCTCTGGGCTTTGGGTTCATAACTTCACATACAGCTTGAGGCTCTGCATTCTGATGGTGGAGAGGCAGAGAACAATATCATGTCTGCCAGACCACAACGAGTGGGTGGAGATGAGAATTTGTATTATTGCTTGTGGTTGTGTTGATGAGCAATAAACATGAATACGTGTGTGTGTGTGTGTGTGTGTGTGTGTCTCAAAACATTAATGTTGCTGTTAATGGACAGACGGAGTGCTCACCAGTGTTTTGGTGTAACCTGACTCAAGCTGATCACCTCATCCAAGATCTCATTTTTGGCCTTCTCAAACAGCTCATTCTATGGGTGGAGAGCATAGTAAAGCATGGTAAAGGTCAATCATACGGGTAAGTTTATTTTAGGTAAACTATAGCACTACTGTGTTGATGTGATAGCAGTACACTTCCTCAAGTTCTAACATGGGGGTTAAACAGTTTTGTCTTACCCTATCCAGCTCCCGTAAGCGAGGGTAGTTGTTCTTCCATTCAGTCTCAAGGTTAAATCGTGATGCTGGGAAAAGTCAAAAGTTTACATTAGGTTTCAATTTACAGATTTCCAAAGAAACTGTGACAACCAATGAGATCACACTAGTGATTCGGAACCAAAGTATTTCTAAAGTACGTAGGACAATCACTAACCCACCACAAAACAATGTAGTCAATGTTTGTTTAGCCACCCAAAATTAAACGGTGAACTTCGTCCAAACTTTTTTTGCAAAGACAACAGCCTTTTACCTCAACAACCCCCACCAACAGCTTATTCCATCCTTGGGGGCTGCAGACAGACTGCATTGTGGCCATGATCAATGTACCTGAAGCCAGGCGTGCACTGTATCAGCAACCCCGCATCCCCTGGGGGCCCCATGTCCCCAGCACACACACGGGCCGGCCGCCTCACTTTAACAATGGAGATGACGCTAATTGCTCTGGTTATCGGGCCGGCCCCGGTGCAACTGCAGAGATCGATAGCCCACACAAAGGTTTGAGGAGCGTCCCAGGTCAGGCAATAAATCTACAAGCAGAGCGTTTGCAGTAGCCTGTTAATTGGCAGCGTGGAGGTCTGCAGCATGCCCAGAGCAGAACGTCCGAGCTGAGGTGAGGCGTGATGGGAATCGGCACACAGAGGATTGGGAAAACCGCTTGTGTTTTGTTTCAGAGTTAAACGCTGTTGGTCTGGTTTCTATTAGTTTATTTACTGGGTCTCTTGAGAGTAGATGTGAGTGCACTGGTTCTCACAATGCCCTTGAAAATCAGCATCTTAATAAGGGATTAAAAATAGCAAGAATCTAGCAAAAAACCCAGACACTGGAGTGTCTTTACCGGTCCTGCATCTCAAGGGTTTTAGAACTGTGTGTAAAACACAGGCCAAGGGACAAACACATTCAAGACTTTCCAAAAACATAAGCAATATAACCAGAAAACATTCTATTATAGTATATCAAGTATAATACGGTCTTTAAGTTATAGCATGATAGATATTCACTCATTTTATTATGTTTGTTTCTCACAAAAATAGGAAAGATATCAGGGGTAGAAATTATTTAAAATTCTAAAATGGTTATTAGAGTTTAATACTGATTCTACGAGTTAAAACTGATTCAATTAATTTAAATTAGACAGAGTAACTTTTCATAATATGTTTTAGACTGTTTAGAAAATTTAGATGAGTAATCTTTGTAAGGACTGTAAGTTGAAATGGGGTGCACCAGAGTAATATGAAACAGTGTTTCAGTTAAGTCTCCATCTTACCTTTGAAGGAATCTGCTTGTTGTTCCACTGACTCTCTCACCATCTTCCAGAAGCAGTCTGACACCGCAAGACTCAGGTTCTTTGTGGTCACCTGATGAGCTTTCAACATGCCATCCCTATAACAACGGACAGATATCGTCCAATCAAAACTGGTGCCCAAACATTGAGAAGGTGAGGCATACATTTGCATCTGAATTTTACCTCAGCAGTCTGGAGCTCTGGAAGAAGCCCTCCTCATAGTCCTTTATAGAGTCAATGCTTTCATTACTGCTGCCTAAAACATCATACATTTAAAAATTCCATTAAAGTACAGAAAAAAACTACTGCAAGGTTTCACAATAGATCTGATGTTTACCTTTGCCGGTTACGACAGCAAAGTAGCCCAAGGCCTTCATTGGGAATAACTTTCCTTCAACGATTTGCTGAATCTATAAAGAGAAATATTTTGCTGCAAATAACACTGACTAGTTTATGTATTTCTTTAGTGTATGAAGAAATCAAATGTCTCCCTCTAGTGGATAACACTGCCAATAACACTAAAACTATCTTTAAGTCTTACTCTGCTTGGACTGGCCAGGTTCTTTTCAGCCAGGTCAACCTTGGTGAGGACAAAGATGGTCCTTTTGCCCTGAGGGTCCATCTGACTGACCAGATCTGTGACTATACTACGCTCTGCATCTACTGATCCATCTGAAAAAAGATGATAAAAAACATTGCAATGAATATGATAGATATAACTATTGTTTTAATTTAATAATAAATATTACACAGGGATTTAAACTCACCCTGTATGCAGAGAATGATGGCATTTGGATTCTGCATGTAAGCTTTACTGATGCTAAAAATGGTTTCCTTTGTGTCAGCAGCCATTCCTGTTGTCACGGTCTGGACAGAAATAAAAAAATAAAAAAAAACTACTTTAAAGCTATTGAGTTTCTATATTTATGCATTTGGCAGATTTGGCAGTTTCAATTCAAGGTGCTTTAAAGTGTATTTAAGGCATACATTATAGATAAAGTATATACTATGTTTAAGATAGTTAATGTGTATGAAAATGTAAACAAAGCTTACACTGATGACTCCTGGCAGGTCAACCAACACCATTCTCTGGATTCCTGGCCCCTTAACACTTAATGATATGGTCTAACAAACAATAAAGGAAAGACAGATTACAGTTTTCTATTGTTTAGATACAATAAAACATTAAGTTGAAGTTTCTTCAAATGTTTTGTTCAGTGTTACTGTAGATCAACTGATAGAGCACTGTGTTAGAAAAAGGTTGTGGGTTCAATTCCCCAAGCTGATAAAATTCATCCCATTCATATCCCATTTTCTATCCAAAGCCACTTACAGGCCACTTAAATCTGCACTTTACAGGCCACATGAGATTCGAACCCATGATCTTGGTGATGTTAGCACCAAACTCTATCACCTGAGCTACAGGAATAATGTACCTTTCTGGATTTTTTTAGCCATTTAAAGGTTCAAAGAAGTGTTTGAAGTGAAAGAAGTACAGTCTGTGGTTATAGTTAATACAGTAAAAGTGATTCAGTAATTGCAGTCTTCAGCTCACCTCTGGGCTGACCGTTTGCCCTTCCTTCACACTCTTCCTCATCCTAATCTCGATCTCATGCCTCAGTGCTGCCAACTAGAGGAAGAAAAGATTGAGGCGTCACCTCACTGACCTTACAGTCAAATACTGGCACTGTTTATCTTCAGAGTTAAGAGACTTACATCCTCCTCTTTCCCGAGGTCAAACTCGCGGGAGCTGTCTTTGAACATCGCCACATGGTGAGGTCCTTCACTTAATGTCACCTACAGTATATAACAGCAAATATTAGGTGTATGTTGCCATGTTGCCATTGTTGATAAAATGAGTCCTTTAAACAACACACAGAAGCAAAAGTGAGGCATTATCCATCTGATACCAAAATGACTTAAATATGAAAATAAACACAAAAACTTTGTTTTGAGACGTCACCACTGACTTCATCTCATTTGTAAATTATAATTAGTTCTGACTGTCCTCAAACCACAGTGAAGGACCAATAACTAAAAACAACAACTAATACAGATACTCCACTAATATCACTGAAAATTCAGATTAAATTAAGAATAAGAACTGTTAATTCTTTTGCTCTTATGGTTAGTTAATGACTGTCAACACTCACACCGGAGCTACGAGTGATACATTTAGCCAGTAAACCTGATACTCTGCTTGTCAGATCACCAAGGACAGATTGACAGATGTGTAACTAAGGCACAAAAGAATCTGTTTGTTTAGTTCACCTTGACAGGAGACCTGGTCATCATCTCTCCAGAGCCTCTGGGGAAGATCCTGGCTTGAGCAATCATCTCCAGCACGCTGGTCTTTCCTGCACTCTGGTCTCCAACCACCACCACCTAAACAAGTAAAGATTTCACAAAATTAGGTTACAACCAAACTGCTGAGAGATGTTTATGTAAAAAGTGTCCATGCAGGTCATTAACAGCTACCATGCTAGCAGCTAGCATGGTGAAATTAGCTAACGGTCCTACAGAAGAAAAAATAGGAAGACTGACCCGTGGCAGATGATCCTGAGTGTTGTAGTTGGAGTCATAATCAGAAAGAATGTCCAGGACCTCAGAGTACATATCGATCAAAGACTTCTGCACAGAATATGAAACCTGGATTAAGTCATCTGTTCTTCATATGGTCTAAATACAATAGATGGAAAACCAAATACGTCATATAGCTTAATGAAGTTAAAATCAGACCTTGACTTTTCTTTGGTGAATGCCCTTGTCATCCTTCTGCAAAACAACTTTTCTCAGCTCCTTATTTTCCTTCTCCAACCGCTCCAGCATCCGCTGGTACCTCAGCTGTATCAGAATCATTAGTAACTACTACAACTACAAACATATTTAAAGACTGACAATACAGAGGTAATACCTGAGTTCTAAGCAGCTCTTCCTGAAGCTGGTCAACTCTTTCTTTATCAGATGTCTGTAAGCAGAAGAAACATGTAGCAGACCTTCAAAGATCATGTTATTTCTTTCAGCACGGCTTATTATTTTCCCAATATTCCAGTGTGCATCCTGACAGGTTAGGAGAATAGGCAAGATAATGCACAAAGAGGATTAAATAATTTATTCATGACAAAAATCACCATACCACAACACAAGACAAATAATTGGTGAAGGAGCTTTAGATATAAATCAATGCAAATCAATCATTATTTGGCTTGCATTTACAATGCAAATGTACACACACACACACCATAGACTACAGGATCATTCCACAGAAGGAATGATTGTAGGGGACAAGACAACCAACACACACAAACACAAAAACATATGAGAAACAGCTACTAAATAATGTGTCTAAGCTGATTAACAGACATTTGATTGGTTCTGGTGTTAGGCAGGTTAATTCTGCAGGCCAACAGCTGGAGCAGAGTGATGGCATATCACTCCATGCAGGGAATATTAACTTTACCCTTGGGTAAATATATAGGACAGTAATAAAAGGTGGAGGTTTCATTTAGCATATCAGATATGCAAATATAATCATATAATATAATCATAATCATATAATGCCTATAGACAGAGGTACAGCAGTAGCCAAACTAAGTTCGCAAAACTGCTCAAATTAAATATGTATTGTGGGAATTAAAGAATGAATTATTATTTTCAGGGCCACTCAAATTATGCTTTAGAAAGTAATGTTTTTATACGATACAGAAGTACAAAAATACTGTGAAATTGGCATATTGGTGGGAACACCATGTAGCCTTACTAACCTGGAGACTGAATTAATATAATACTTAGTTAATTCTTAAAGGTGTCTGGAAAAATCTGCAAATTACAGGGCTCTTGGATAGGTGGGCCTGTTATTTGACTTCAAATTCAAATAAATCACTCTATTCGGCTAGTTACTTAAGATAATTTAAATTTTTAATATTGAGTTAAGAAACACTGTACGTTTCAGAAATGTAATTTATATAAACTATAGGTATAGAGCCACAGCATCTGTGGAGTGGTGGGGGCATTGACCTTCACCTTGTGTCTGGGTTGCGAGGGGCTGGGGTTCGGGGCCGGTCTGGGGCGGGGTTCACGCGGCGGAGGCGGAGCATTATTGGCTGCTGCCGCCGCCCGCCGCATCTCCTCCTCATGCTGCTGGATCTGCTGCTGAATGAGAATGAGTTCGCTGAGCAGCCCCTGCTGAGGGACAGTACAGTGACAAAGAGGGGCAGTCAATCAACCTGCGTACCAACCAATAGGAAGATGTGGGTGGAGCTATTGAGAATTAGATCTCTTTTAAATGTATTGCTCAATAAATCAGTTATGGCAAAAGTTAAAACATAACAAGCTAAAGAAATTAGCAATGGAATCTCTAAGCCAATAGGAGAGAACATCTATATTGGGATCCTCAGACAGAACTACAAATAGGACATATTCACACTCAAACAGTCAAATCACATATATGACCTGACCTCATAAAGGTCAATATTATTAAGCCGCTATACTTAAGGGACTTGGCCTAAAGCTACTGAGGAAAGCAAGCATCTGATATATAATAAGAAATGTAGGTGCAGAGCAAAGCTAGCTTAAGCTGGATAGAGCAAAGATTAGATGCATGCTTTTTGCTGCATCCATACATATACACTAATTTAAATTTTCCCTTGTGTCTTCACATTTCTTTAAAATTAAGCCATATGCTTGTAACTAAAAGCACATTTTTCACTACAGATGGAGAATTTGTGAGCAATGGATCAAAAAACAAAAAAAAAACACTGACAAACATAAAAGACAGTTTTTGCTCTTAGACAAGCAGTAAGTTCTCTCAGAGCATAAAATGAACATGAAGACAAACAGAATGTAGGAGTAGTGCATGTAGGAGAAAATTTTTACACAGACAGTGACATGAAAAACAACAGAAATGAATCACCAATAATCTGCAAGTGTCCAAGTATGTGCTTCACTGAACACTGATAGAGGCATCAACATGGCTAACTAAGAACATTTTTTTATTCAAGTTTTGAAGCGCATAATTAATAAACAACATAAATAGCAGGTAAATAGCAGAAATGCAGACTGCAGAATTGGTCACAAACACAATTTAAAGGCCCAAACGTTTCATTTTGTTAAAACAGCTACACAAAATAGCCATAAGTATGTGGACACACACCTCATTCTAAAAATATGCTTCCTTACATAATAAAGAAATTAATGGTAAATACCATCACTAAGCATTGAGAAAACGATCTGTTGGAACACAGACTGCCATTGCTCTACATTAATGCCAAACCTCATTGATGCTTATTTTTCTGAATATGATCCAAATTGTGGAAGTTTTCCCAGAAGAGCAAAGGCTGTTCCAAAACCAAAATGGGGACCAATTTCCTACAAATGCTCATGGTTGGGAGTTAAATACATGGTAAGATATGGGTATGATGTTTGGGGATCCACATACTATGACCATGTACTGTGTCTTAATACACTAGGGTGGAAGCATCGAAAAAAAGGATTACTTCAACAATACCAAGTTGTCACAAGCTATTTAAACAGCTATAACAGTATATTTGGCAGCCCTACCAAAAGCTCAATATTAAGTGCAGGGTAGTCACAAACTAAAAAATGGTTGTTTCGCATGACAATGTCAAATATACAATGGAACAGCAATGGACAACTTAGTTATGCTGAAAAACCAAAGCTAAACAGCTAGGCAGAAATATACTAAACACACAAAAGAACTAAATCTGATTCTGTTATGATAACGAGTGTGAACACAAAATGATAAAAATGTCAAGGTATCAAAGCCATGCTTGAAACCAGTCTATAACTCAATATATATAACTTCAATAACTATAACTTACCTTCTTGTACTGTTTATCACGGCTGTCGGTTGTGGATGCTGGTGGAATGTCTGGAGACCTCAGGGCTGAATCACCTGTGGTTTCTGAGGAAAAATATAAGTGTATTAGAAAATTAAGCTTTTCCAGCTTTTGAAAATACACAATTAGCACAATACAAGTAGTAGGTGATGCTGAGAACCTATATACATGCCAAAGCAGCATACAATTGCTAGTTTTCTATAACATACAGTCACCATAGATATACACACAGGATGAATTAGAAATACTGAATGATGGTTAAGAGAGAAAATGACAGACATAGTGAATGTGGCCCACAAAACCTTTAGAGAAAAGAAGGTGAAGTCAAGGGAGACCAGGTGGCAATGCAATTATAATCTGAGCAATAACACAGATACGGTTAGTGTCATTAACTGCATAAGTAGCTGCAAATACAACTGAGAGTGACTTGCACTGTTCTGATGCTCTTTAAATCGGAAAGCCACTATAAATGGTGCATTATAATGAATCAGATTATATATTCCGATTATAGACATTTCTACAATAAAAACAGTAAAAAAAAAAAACAATAAAATCCTGTTCAAAAACAACATATAAGCAATTACAGTTTCTTGTAGAGGTTTTACCAAACAATCTGTGCTTGTAGTAACTGTATTTTAACCATTTGTTATCAGCAAAAAATGTTCTTGTTGATCGGTTACTAACTTGTTTTTTCCTCCATAATTATCAGCATCTAAAATATTCACTATTGGTCAACCTCTAATTTATTGTGGGGAAACATGAATTTAATAAGCCAACATTCTAGGAATTCTAGGAAGCTGAATAGATCCATATCGACTGGATTTGATCTGTCCATCCAAGGTGGCATTGGTACAGCAGCGCACAGGGAATCTGAGCACACTAAGGCTTTTACACACCTAATAACAGAAGCAGGCCAGAAGCTCCGTTGACTTCACTACCCAAACCTGTGGAGAACGTGGAGGGAGGGGAGGAGGGGGGACAAGAGGAACAAATCAAATGAAAATAAAATAAAGACTGTTGAAAACGGGTGGAGAGCTTATTGCATTTTACATGAAATGACGGCCTTAACAGATGAGCAAGTCTGAATATTGGAAAACAGTAATGGAAACAAATAGTTTACACTACAGTATGTGAAATATTCTAAAATACATTTGTTGTAAAAAATGGTGATTTAAATAACTATAATACTGATATTTTTATAAACCCTTAAAAGTAACCATTTAATGCAGCCTTTTAAAAATGCTAAGAATATTTTGACTCATTCAGTTAAGAATCACACTGACAAACAGCACAAAATCTTAACATGCAAACTCACACTACAAAACAAAACACTGAAGTTTGATAACGTAATCTGATATGACATATCAATGTACTATGGCAAACAGCCACCAATGATGAAAAATGTTAAAAATGCGATAAAAATGTGTTTTTCACTTTTTGGGATAGTAAAATGTTTTGTAAAAATCACAAAGGAATATAGTTATACATACACTATGTTAAATGTAATGATGTTTTACAAAGTAATAAAACAAGCAATATGGGCCAAGTGTAGTGTAGTAATTTTTTGTGCTAAGTGTAGCAACATTTTTATAAAAACTTGTAACTACATTAACATTCACTGCCTACTGTATGTACAATTTTAATACATGGTTTTGCCTCCATCATTCTGAGATGAAATTATGCAGTTCTGTGTTCAGCAATATCTTTGCTCACCACTGGAGAGAAGACTTTTCAGGAAGGTGAAGTTCTCACTGATCTTGTCCATGTCAGGTAGAAGTTTGGCAATCTCCTCCATTTCAGGCAAAGCACTGGCTAGCTTGTCTTTATTTAGGAAATAACATTCACAACATCAGATAACTAATTAACTGCACTAGCAAAAACAATTCATAAATCTATAGGGCCTCCCAATGGCTCTCTGAGTGTCCAGTTCACCTACCTAAGTCAATGTTTTCACTCAACTCCCAAATAAAGTCTGGCACAATCCATGTGTATTGGCTCATATCAGGAAGCATATCCTTCCATTCATCATACGTCTACAGAAACACAAACAGATTTGATGGATTTGGTTGTTTCGAAAAAGCAAATACATACATACTGTCCATAGGGGACACTGGGTAAAAGTGTCAACAACAAAACATCCCAATAAAGGTCTTCATGTTTCTAGGAATATCTTTGGCTTTTAATTTGTAAGACAAGAAATTTATAACAGGCGCCCCATGAAATTATGATTGCCCCCTTAACGGATAAAAACCAATTAGGTAGCAGCCTCCCTGGATATGAACCAATCAGAAGCAGGGGAGTAATAATCTCACAAGGTTTAAATTTTGCATCATCATTACCAAGAGAAACAGGTCACATAGTGTTACCTTATTGTTTACTCTGAATAATTGCTCAGGGGCAACACAACCCAAAGTTAAGTTAAATACCTTTTTTGCTGTATATCCACCTCCAGCTGCTGTGCCCAGTAAGATGTACCTCAGCTTCAGCAGTCGGGCAGCAAGACGGGCAACCCAGAAGGTCCTATGCTGTTGATAGCCGTGGCCTCCTGACCGAGACTTGGGGGGCCGCATGGGAAGTCTAGAGAGAGAGGTGTAATGGCGAGCCGCTGAACAGTGAGGGGGTCTCTGTGGGTTGTTGTTAGCAGTGTAGCGATGGTGAATGGCACGAGAGAGCGGGTGCAGCTTCTGCAGCGGTATTCGAAACTTTACCCCCATTCTGGAAGGAAGCAGATTCCTGCAGGCCATGCTGGGAAGACAAGATGCAATGTAATCATCCTACGACATTTACATACACGTTGAGTCTCTTACAGTCTAAACATAACATGACAAACGTCATGGTAAATAACATAGTAGAATTGTTTAATGACAGCCATATGTATTTATCAAGCAATGCAGACAGGATCTCCTGCTTAACGTTATACATACACTGCAGGCAAAAGCACAACGGGCGGAGCACATGTTATGAAGATCGTATTTTGACAACTGTACCAATAAACGGAAGTGGACTAAATGAATCTTCTTAAGAGGTTAAAGATATATTTGCAACTAAAAATGAAAGAAACCAACCAAAATAGTAGCGATTTCCATAGGTCACGTGGTTCAAAAGGGCAAGGCATATGTCAGATTATACATAAACCTATTACGATATGCATTGAGTTTTTATTGCAAAAATCAAATGTAACCAAGTTTCAAGCAAGTCCGACAGTGATTTTAGTTTAAGAGAATCGTTGGTGTCTATATTATTTAGTGCAGTATAAGGTGTCAGTGTCGCTTACTCAACGTTTCCAGGCAATAGCGATCAGAAAGCAAGACCCAATTTATAAAGTTAACTTTTTCAATTATAGCTTATGTAGATACGTGACTAGTCATTTTATATACATGTATCCATTGCAAGTCTGAGATCCATCTGACAACTCTACTTACCAGGTAACTACACTTCCGGCACGTAACATACTGCTAAACAGCAACTTAATAACAAATATAGGTGTCTATCAGATGTCTTTCTGATATAAAACTCAATTCATCTTTTCGAGTGGGGACTAACATAGGTTAGCTTGGTTGCTAACAAGGGCATAGCATGCAGCCGATCGCCAGTGTCAAGTGCTGGAGGTAAGTAATTCCTGGTCCATAACATGACGTCAGGCAGTCAAAATAAAGGTCCGCAAAATGTAAAAGCCTGCACGGGATATCACGTTTATATTAGGTATTGATGGAAACAATTAATTTCCTTGACAATAAATAAATAAATAAATATACTTAAATAAATATATAAATATGTCTGTAGAGTATGTTGGTATGTTGAAAACCTATTAGAATCTCACAGGAATTATGAAATCCTACAATTCATAAATAAATACGCTACACAGATACAATGTTTTGGGGTTGTTTTATTTACTGAGCTGTAAGAATTGGCAGGAAGTGTCACCCTGGCATCTGTAAGGATGTATCAAGCTATTCTTGTATTTCATTATTTCTGTTTGCTTTACTGTTTTACTTTGGCATGCTGAAACTGCCTGTTACTATGTCACAATACGTTATTGCACATCCTTGCTTCCACCAATGATAAAAAGTAAAAATACATCTAAAGGTCCTTGTATTCAACATTCTTCACAGTCTTAGACATAAGTATTCTGTTTGCTATATTTAGACACACGCTTTGCAATCTGAGGGAAAGGAAAAAGCAGGACACTGTACCAAACAAAAACACAACAATAAAAAATATATGTAACTTACAAATTATCCAGCCAACCATGTCAAAATAATTCCTTGAAACATTTTTTAATTGTGTAGCTTGTCCCACTATCCATTAACCTAAGAAACAATGTGCTCTACATTTTTAGATTTAAAATGTTGTCACCTAAACAGACAGACAAACATTGCACTAATATAAGCTGTGAAAGGACAGTGCACCTCTTGACATGTTTTCCCAAATCCACAACTTTCTTTTGTTCAACACACATAGCAAAATGTTAGAAACTGACAGTCTCTGTCACTATTCATATTCACAGCATTGTAGTATAATGAAAATGAATAGTGAAAGAGACTGTCAGTCACTAAAATTTTACCTTTTGCGCTCCACAAAAACAAGTCAGTCATGTGGATTTGCAAAATATGACAGAGACCAAATGTTTAACAGTTTGTTAATTTAAAAAAACAAGGGGTAAATTTCCCTTGTGAAAAATACAGTAACAGTTAATTTCAAGTTAAGTGAATAAACAATCAGTAATTGAGTCTATTGAATTCTAACCACTCACTCATGTTCATTGTGACCAAATTTTTACAAAAGAACCAGCTTATTAGAACCATGCTGTATGTAGTCTGTTTATTGTCTGTTTGTTATTTTGTGATGTAATGATATACCACATTCACTTCATACTGCAAAATCATAAATTAGTAAAAGCGTTTATTTTTACATTCAATGGCTGTGAGGAAACACTGTCACAGCATTTTACTGTGTTCCGTGCACAGTTCCTAGTTTCAGGAATTGTCCAGACATTGGCATGAACTCTACTGCCCTTTATGTCCCTTCAAACATTCCCACTGAACGTGGATGAAACTTCCTGATTTTGTTGTCTTTGGTTTCATGGCTGGTCTTCCACGTTGGTGGCAAGTCCTGAACAGTTCCATCAAACTGGACTCACTGACCAGCCATTTTCTTTCTTTCCAGTGCATTGTTTTTTCTTCCTCTGTGAATGGACTTGGGATCCTGGGATCCTTCTTGTTTGACAGTAGTTCAGTTAGTGCTGGTTCATCCTATAATGATGATAAGACAAAATAGTTAATAATAGTTAGCAAGTTGTTAATAAATCGCAATGCATCGTGTCGTTTAGGAAGCAATCGTGACATGTAATGTATTCAACATCTAAACACTTGGCAAGCAGTAACGATCTTGTTCCATAATTTCAATACCTCAATGCGTTGTGCAGAAAACACAGGCCCGGCTGTTGGTTTAAGCAGCCGTCTTCTGTTTCTGTCTGCGCTGAAATCGTCCGGTGAAAACGCTCACTGCACACCCTCAATCCACGGACAGACTGAACGGATGAAGCAAAGCGAGCAGCCACAGCTTCAGTCTCTCTGGATCATGCAGCGGTCAAACTCTCCTCCTGCACCGATGCGCACTGCCGGAGTCTCAATGGTTTCTCTTGGTTAAAGCATCCAGGAAAAGCGCACACGCGCACCATTGCGCAAAATTTAAGCCGGTAAAGTTCGATGCACTTTCTGAATTGAGTCGAGCTGCGTTTCCCGTTGTAGAGCAAAGCAGGTTGGGTGGCTGCCGTGAGTGTCTCTTCAATATATGAAGAGTTATTAAACACGTGCAATCATTAAAGCTACAACCTGCAAACGTGTGTTGTTTCAACCAGAGGTGGCGGTAGAGAGGCAGACGTTACATTACTTGTTCCAAATCCCATATGACCTTTGGTTCATGCTATTGGTTCAGCAACACAAATGTATTAACTATCATTCAGAGATTTCTTGAAAAAAGCATATGATAGCAATAAATTGTTATGCTTTTGTACAATGTAAATAGAGTGAGGATAACCTGATTCAAACTCAGGTACTGAAAATTGTTCTATTTTGTTTTCTCTAGTTTCTCTAATTCACTAAAAAAACATTACAAATTAAAATGACATGTTATTAGCACAACAATTTCACA
>JBAJNP010007988.1:0-21228 GCA_036877545.1 Yasuhikotakia modesta | reverse complement strand
CTAAGAAACCTTGTTTGAGAGTTGTTTCTAAGCAATCATTACAGGTTTCAGTAAGCAGTCATGATAGTAAGCTTCTCACAAGGTGTGTGAGTGTGTGTTAGAGAGATGGTGTGCAATTATTTGCCTATTCCTTGGCTCTTAGCCATAAATGAATCAGAAAGACTTATCAATTGGCTATTATTTATTTATTGAACTGAATTTATTTCTTATTTTTATATATTGAAATTAAACTGCATATTTCCATGTATTTTAAAAAATTGTGTTGTGTTTTTCTCATTTACTGGCTTTATTTTCTTTGCCAAAAAATTGGCAAATGATGTGGTCAATAGACGTGGGACTGTTTCATAGTCCGCATTATCATAAAATAACTGCACACCGTAAAATTGCCCTGGGATTGTAAAGAGAAGGCTTTGGGCCCTTGGAAAAAAGACAGAGAGTGAAGGCAGCATTTTTGTGTGCAAAACTTTTTGAGTATCTGCATGTCATACATGAGCACCAGAAATGGAACTCATATTTGAACATAACCTAGTGTAACTCGTCTTTCAAACAGCTTTTGGGGGTATTAGGGGTCTTCAAAAATGAAGTCAACCTTAGTCTTAAGTAGCCATCTGTTCTGTGTATTCATTGTGTCTGTACATTAGAGGCTATGACAGTCTTTGGGAATTATTAGACAGGAGACAGCCACGGTGCCCTATTGCTTGTTAGATTCTTACTTTTACAATAACAGGTGCAAATTACTTTCTGGCAACAGATGGTCATATGGAAAACTGTAGATTGTAAGGAAGGCATCTTCCATATATTAGTAGCTCACACTCAGTTTCCACACAAATAATTTGATTGTTGTATAGATTGTAATTATGGTGCTATAAAACCATATGTTTAACACCAACAGTAGTATGTTTATGGTTCTTTGGGCTGAACCACAATCATGTGTTCTATATAAAGAGCTACTCAGGGGGACTCTACTCTGAAGTCTCTTCTGTGGCAATGCTTTCCTGAGAACACAAACCAACAAAAAAACCTTTACTACAAAGCATTTTTGAAAATTAAAAATTGCATTGTAAATCTGAATGCTTTGAACTAGAGTGCTTTGAAAACCTTGTTTGAAAGTCACTCACTATAAACAGCTCAAAATGTAAAATGAATTTAATTTTTGAATAATTGGATTGCCTGAAAAGGATAAAATGTAAAGCAAGATTCATATGCATATTCCTTGAATACACACAGTTGACTAGGTCCCCTCATTTTAAATGTAAAATTAGACTATCTGCTAAATACAGACCTACATATTTTTAAGTGAATGTGGAGAAACCGGTTTAGTCATCCTGAAAAATGTATCTAAAAATCTGAATTGTGCTTAATAGTGGATTAATTGGCCACACATAGTATCCTGCTGCACTTTATCTGAGTTAATAATGTACTCAGAAAAATACAAAAAAGCCAAGAAAAAACGTGAAAAAAATTGACATATTTAAATAAGGCCTGTTGCTTTTCTCTTTCAGTGGCAAATGGCGATGATGTACCTCTCCAGTTTAATTGCTGTAAAATAGCTTCACAGTGGGATTCAACCCTGCTGCTTTAGCTTCTGTTCCCACTCTGTGTGCATCCACATACATAAGGACAGAATTGATAAATCATCTCTCATTGGCTGTCTCTACAGCATCGGGGCAGGCAGCAAGTGCATCCAGGTAGAAAGCCAAAGAGTGTCACTTATAGCTGACAGTAATTACATAAAGATTCCATGCTAGCACAACCAGCACAAACTCAAAACATTGTAGGTATAAATAATGGTAATTGCAAATGTATACATTACGTTGTTTATTGTATTAAACAATATTTCTTAAAAGGATGTGTCATTCTTAAAATTCACACACTTAAAAAATTCTGTAATCATATTTTCCAGAATACACTTGTGACAATTTGTAACTGTTCTATATTTAGTGACTTGAGTGTGAGTGCTAAGTTGAATATGTACAATCTAATTCGTATTTACAGCTCACTTTATTTACAGGCGATGTGTGTGTCTGTAGAGAAGATTCAGATTGTCTGTTGAATGCACTAGTGATTTATTGACAATACCTCTTCACACTTACTGATTTTGTGAGTAAGTGTGTGGCCCACTTGCTGTAAGAATGCTGGCCCACTCACAATCCATATATCCGTGGTCTCACTCGCCTGTTTGAGAAGTGTGCAGCTGTTTTTCTAAGCTCTTCTCTAAACTCACAAACTCTATAGCCTTACATTGAAAGAGGCATCTGATTCTATCTAGTTACCAGAAAAAAATTGTTTTTAACAATCATTCAAAACAGCTTTACATCCTCATGGCAATACAGATATTGCATCAGATTTCAGGAAGAGACAGAACACCACCATCTTCAATCACCACAATTCTTTAAAAAAATACTTCTAATATATACTTAATGCACAAGAAGAAAGGAGTAAGAAGAAATAAAATTGTTTGAATAGTTTGAAAAAAAAAACATTGTTCTATCTTGGGATGACATGCTATGTTTGTGTGAAATGAACTTGTTACACACAAACATACATTCACATCTGAAACACATAGGAATAATTCAGTGAAGATTTGGCAACCCACAGAAGTAGGCACATATATTATTCTAACATCAGCAGGTCAATACAGTTAATCCTGCATGAAATTGTATTTTTTCAAGGTACAGAATAAGAGAAAGCTTGTCATAATAGTATAAAGTTTGTGGCAGCAAATGTGAGGGTTTATAAATAAATGCTTTTTTAGACAGGAGTTTAGACAGGAGTTTACTTTATTTCATAGCTGTCAAAAGGCATTTTGTGGCCTCTCATCAGTGGAGATATTATTGCTACCTTTGAACACTATCTAGAACATGAGGCCAGTTTTCTATTTCTCTTCTATGACAGCCTCATCTTTCATATCAGATGAGGTCTTAATTTGGGATTGTGTGGTAATGAAATGCTGTTGTGGCTGGAAATAAAATGCGACTGTAATCACATTGTAAGTTGCATGTACTAACAGTTGTGTAACGACAGGCCAGCAGAGGGAGCCCTAGTCCCGTGTCTGTCTGTGTGCTCCCTCTGCTTCTTTGGTGACTTCCTGTTTGCTGGCTATATAGCAGCATGCCAGCAAACAGGAAGAAACGATGTATTTGATTGCCTTCTTTGTGGATTTTGTATTCCTTCGTGGTTTTTGTGTTCCCTGTGGTTTTTTTAAATCTTGTGTTTTTGTATTTTGGCTTCACTGTTTTTTGGATCTTTGGACTGTGTACTGGTTTTTGATGTCTGCTGCCTGCCCCGACCCCTGCCTTGTTTTGGATTATTGAGTTTTTGGATTGCCCCTGTTATTACCTGTCTGCTTTTTGGAAATGCCTCGTTTAAATAAAGGAAATAAAACCCAGCATTCGGGTCCGCCTCCCGTTTCTTCCCGTTTCGAGGAGCTCTGGCACCTAAGACAAGGAGGTATTTCGATGGAGGCTTATGTATAGAAATTCTGTTTCCTGAGCTCCTGTTTGTCTTTCTATGATGAGAAGTTTCTGATGGACGCTTTTTGTCGTGGACTTTCTGAGCCATTTAAATCTCGTGTGAGCGCTGAGTGCCCACGGGTCTCACTAGTTTACATAATTGACTATGCGCTGTTGTTAAGTGGTTCAACTTATACTGTGGCTATGCAGAACAGCCACAGCCCAAGATGGCCACCAAGCCAGAGCCACAGCCCAAGATGGCTGCCAAGCCAGAGCCACGGCCCAAGATGGCCGCCAAGCCAGAGCCACGACCCAAGATGGCCGCCAAGCCAGAGCCACGGCCCAAGATGGCCGCCTACCCTGAACCACAGCCCAGGATAGCCGCCGCTCCAGAGGTCGCATATGACAAGATGGCCGCCACTATCCTGAGCCCATCCTGAGTCAGCACCCGTCATCCCGAGTCTCCTGTCGCTCCAGAGTCCAGCGCAGCAGTCCTCCCCGAGCCAAGCGCAGATAGCTGTCCTCCCCGAGCCAAGCGCAGCTAGCTGTCCTCCCCGAGCCAAGTCCAGCTGTCCTCCCCGAGCCAAGTTACGACACTGCTGCTGGAACACTAAAAAGCCTAATCCTGACCATAGCGTTAGGGGTCATCTGGGCTGCGTATACCACTATGGAGGCCTCAGAGGAGGCAGCTCACATTGCAGATCCTCTGAGGGCAGCATCCCCTGAGGTGGTGGCTGATGCCACAGATCCTTTTTGGTAGCACCTGGTGATTCGCATACTCCCAAGGCTCTTTCTTTCTGTGTTGGTGTGTCTGTGCTCTCTATTCCAGATCTGCCCTGTTGGATGTTCTGGTCTCCCGAGCCGCTCTGGTGGGCTCTCAAAGTCTCAAGACTCTCTAGACTATCTAGTTTTTCAAGACTCTCAAAACTCTCTAGTCCATCTAGTCTCTCAAGACTCTGAAGTCTCTCAAGTCCCTTTGGACTTTCAGGTCTCTCTAGGCCCTCTGGCCTCTTAAGGCTCTCAAGTCTCTCTGGCCTCTCAAGGGTCTCAAGTCTCTCTGGCCTCTCTAGGCTCTCTAGCCTTTCACGGCTCTCTAGCCTGTCATGGCTCTCTAGCCTCTCACGGCTCTCTCTCTAGGCTCTCACAGCTCTCTAGCCTCTCACAGCTCCCAGGTCTCTCTAGTCGCCTGCTCTGCCCCTGGTGGTCTCTTTAGTCGCCTGCTCCGCCCCTGGTGGTCTCTCCAGTCGCCTGCTCCGCCCTGGTGGTCTCTGCTGTCACCTTCTTCGTCCTGGAGGACTTCTTATCCCCCCCACTCCCAAGACCACTGCCGTTCAAAGAACGTAACTACATCTTCCATAACTCAATGTCAGCCCTATTAAGATCAACCCACATAAGCCATCTCAGTCATTTATTTTGAAATATTGTTAGTGTAACTGTCAGTTCCTTACTGTGTTCTGGGCTGTTGACACTGTGTTTTTAACTTCTGGCCTGTCACCTGGGTTGTGATTTGCTAATTACTTGTAATAAACCTGTGTAAGATATTTACCCCTATGTTTTTGACTTCTTGTTACAGCTGGAGAAACTCATTGGTGCTCTGCTTCTGAGGTTATATTCTACTTGGGTTATCAAAATACAAATCAAATTCCATTACATGCATTTGGCAACAGAGCCAGGAAGTTACCATGCTGCTATTTGAAAAATAAAAGTTAAATTTGAAACGTCTTTGAAACACATAGCTATAGGTGTGTTCAATATATTCAATTAAGTTCAAATTAAAGAAAATGCTGCTAGCCTGTGGAAAACTGTAAATGGTTGCCAGGGAACTGCTATTCTGTTATTCTGTTGCTAGGGCCTTCTGAAGTTATTAGTAATTCAAAGGATCTTATTTTTGTCTATCTATATGATATTTATATGATAAGTCTCCCTATATGATATTTCATCTTTAGAAGAGGGTTATTTACCCATTTAATCACAACAGATCAAAATCACAAGTTTGGTTCAATAAATCAAAATTATAAGTTTGATTAAGACTTAAGTCCTTGCCCTTTGAAGGATCCAGTCTTCAAACTGGGATGCAGCTAGTGTCCCGCTCTGAACCTTTATCTGCAAGAGTCACTATTGGAGAGGGTAGAAGGGTATTATTTCGAATAATTAGTGGCTTACACATTGTGTTTTTGTCATGTCTATGACTCACTCTAACCAGCACATAAATCTGTTCCTATTAGATTTTGGTCTTTATCTTTTTGAACAGTTGTATTGTTGTGCACAGACTTTGCAAATATGTCACCTTTTAACATTATTATACTTTGTCTATATAAAGTTTTGTCTATTGTTAAGGCAATTTGAAATTGTTTTTATATTTCTATTTCTATTTATTGCAAAACTATATATTGGAAATCTGGTGAAGATACAACAAAAAAAACAGACAATCCCTGCTGGAGGCAGGTGACACCATTTGAAGGCAATCTCTAAATGGCAATAGACAGTTGTGCAGATGGTGTGAAAATCTTCACACATTCAGACATGAACATTCAGAAAGAACCCAAGAGAATGGATGGGGAAGATTTCATTTTAATTAGTGAAAACAGAATATATTTATATACTATCTGTCCAGCTACATTGATGTGGTCATGCAGTAACAATCCTTTGAAGAAATTATGATAATTTCTTTACAAAATCCTTAGTAATAGTACTAGTACCTCTTGGCAGGCTGTCAGAATACAGTTAAACGGTTGTAAACATTTCCTTGAAATGCTTGCTCTTTCTTGAATTAAAAAGTAGGCAATACCGTTCTGCATCATGCACATCAAAACAGGCAAAGCAACATATTAATTGTATTAAACATATCTTAGCTTTTAACAGAAAATATTTAGGTGTAACCCCTTTAGTAATCATTAATATGTTTATTAGTAACAAATTTAATTACACTTTTTTCCTTAGTATTCGTAGCACATTAAAGTTACATTTACAGTGAGGTCAATAAGTATTTGATCACCCTGTGATTTTTAAAGTTCTCTTAGAAATCATGGAGGTATCTACAATTTTCAGCATAGGTGCGATTCCACTGTGAATCTAAAAATTTAAAAAAGAAATCACATTGCATGATTTTAACAATTTATTTGTGAATTACTGTGCCAAATAAGTATTTGATCACTTTAGTCAAAAAACTGTTAATATTTGGTACAGAAGCCTTTGTTAACAATTACAGAGGTCAAACGGCTCCTGTAGCTCTTCACCAGGTTTGCACACAGTGCAGGAGGGAATTTGGCCCACTCCTCTATTTAGATCTTCTCTAAATCTGTCAGGATTTGGGGCTGTCACTGAGCAACATGGAGTTTCAGCTCCCTCCAAAGATTTTCAATTGGATTTAGGTCTGGAGACTGGCTAGGCTACTCCAGAACCTTTATATGCTTCTTACGGAGCCACTCCTTGGTTTTCCTGGCTGTGTGATGGGAAGACCCAGCCACGACCCATCTTTAATGCTCTGACTGAGGGAAGGAGGTTTTTCATAGTTATGGTATTATTGGGATGATACTCATCATTCTTCTTCCTCTGAACACAGCGCATGGAGTTAAAGCCAAAAAGTTCTACTTTGGTCTCATCTGACCACAGGGCTTTCTCCTGTGACTCCTCTGGATCATCCAGATGGTCCCTGGATGATCCACAAGGGGTGACTTAAGCAGGGGAACCTTCCGTGCGATGCAAGATTTAAAACCATGACGTCTTAGTCTATTTCTGATAGTAGCCTTGAAAAAGAAGGTCCCAGCTCTTTTCACGGCATTGACCAGCTCCTCCCATGTAGTTCTGGGCTGATTCTTCACCATTCTTAGCATCTTTGATACCCCACGAGGAGAGATCTTCCATGGGGCCCCAGTCCGAGAGACATTGACAGTCATCATTAGCCTCTTCCATTTTCTGACAACTGCTCCAACAGTTGTTCTTTTTTTCACCAAGCTGCTTGGCAATTGCCCTGTAGCTCTTTCCAGCTTTGTGAAGGTCTACAATTTTGTCTCTTGTGACTTTGGACAGCTCCTTGGTTTCGCCCATGTAGCTACTTACTTTGGCTGATTGTGGGGTGCACAGGTGTCTTTATGACAGCTAACGACCTCAGACAGGTGCTACTAATTTAGAATCGTGAGCAGAGTGTAGCTGGACTATTTAAAAGCAAAATAACAGGTCTTTGAGGGTCAGATATCTGGCTGATAAGCAAGTGATCAAATACTTATTTGACACAATAATTCACAAATAAATTGTTAAAAAAAATCATACAATGTGATTTCCGGATTTTTATTTTTAGATTCTGTCTCTCCAGTGGAAATGCACCTATGCTGAAAATTGTAGACGCCTCCATGATTTCTAAGTAAGAGAACACAAAATCACAGGGTGACCAAATACCTCACTGTATTTTGTATTTTAATTATGTAACCGTTACGTCTGCCTCCTCCTGGCCATCAGCAGGAACCGTTTCTTGAATATTAAACTAATTGGACTACATTTCCCAGCAGCCATCATACTTTGAGCTTACCACTCACCTTCCTCACTCACCTGTTCCCTGTTAACCTCATTATGGACTTATATCTCATTATGGATATAAACTGTGTTCTCTCATCTGTTCTTTGCAAAGTCTTGTTTTGCCCTGCATACAATTCTGAGTGTTTTCCCCTGTGTTTGCTTTACCTGTTATTGCTCTGATTGTTTCCTGAACTGGATTACTCTATTGTTTGCTGCCTGCAGCGACCCTTGCCTATTTAACAATTACTCTCTTGTCTGCTGCCTGGCCTGACCATTGCCTGTTTACTGTTTATGATCTGCTTTGTCTTCAGTGATGGCCTAATGGTTAGCGAGTCAGACTTGTAACCTGAAAGTCATGGGTTCAAGTCTCAGGTCTGGCAGTCATTTTTGGTGGGGGGAGTCTATGACCAGCACCTCCTCTTCCACCCTCAATACCACAAATGAGGTGAGACCCTTCAGCAAGGCACCGAACCCCCATTTGCTCCCTGGGTGCCGCAGCAAAAAAAGGCTGTCCACTGCTCGGGGTGTGTGTGTTCACTACTGTGTGTGTGCACTTGAATGGGTGCACTGTGTGTGTGCACTTGAAAAATGCAGAGCACAAATTTTGAGTATGGATCACCATATATTGCCACGTCACTTCACTTTCCTGTTTACTGTTGTTTGACCCTTTGCACGACAACTATAATTAAGCGTCAAATGGATCTCTGCCCATGACACATCATTACAGACGACTTTGCCAAAAAAAAGATCCAGCTGCGACAGCTGATGATTTCCTGCAACATTTTAGAGAAGTGTTTAACCATCCAACTGATGGAAAATGTCCCTGGGAACTGCTATTCTCTCTTTCAAAGGAGGAGAAAAAGCAGTGGATTACACCCTGAGATTTCGTATGCTAGCTTCACAAACTGATTGGACTGAGAATGCGCTCAAATGTCTTTACTGTGGTCAAGCCTCTAAATCTAAACCCTGTTGCACTTCCTGTCCTTAAAAGTATCTTGTATCTTAAAAGTAACAAAAAAGTAACAACCAAAGCCCTAATTGACTCATTTTTTGACTGCAATTTTATGTTTAATAAGTTTGCACAGCAATTGCTACTCATACTAATCCCATGTCCCTCTCCCCTCATAGTGGAGGCTGTAGATGGTCATACCATTCAATCTGGAAAAACCTGAAGATGACTTCAGAATTACTCCTCCATGTGGGCATCTTGCATTTTGAATTCATTCAGTTTTATGTCCTTCCTACTGCCTCGCATGATTTGATCCTGGATCTCCCCTGGCTAAGACAACACAATCCCCTGGTTTTGTGAAAACAGGGAGAGATATTAAAATGGGATAGCTTTTGCCATTCAGTGTCTAAAATCAGTAACCAAGACTTTTGTTTTGTCTCTCTCAGTCTCAGTTTTCTTAGCCGAACCACAATCTACACTGCCCCCCGCGTATGCTGATTGGAGAGAGGCATTCAAAAAGAATAAGGCAGCCCAGCTCCCTGAACACCATTCAGTAGACTGCTCAATAGAGCTCCTTCCTGGTACAAGGCCACTGTCTCAACCTAAGTCTGAGACCATGAAGTCATACATTCAAGAGGAATTAGCTAAAGGATTCATTTATCCCTCCATTTCCCTGGCCTCTGTGGGATTTTTCTTTGTAAAGAATGAGGGTTCTCTAGCCGCCCTTGGTTCCAGCCGCCCTACAACAATTAGACCAAGCAAAATATTTTACTAAACTTGACGAAATGCTTATATTCTCGTCAGTATAAAAGAGGGTGACGAATGGAAAACTGCCTTCTCTACCTCTAGTGGTCACTATGAGTATGCCAATGCCCCTTCTGTTTTCCAGTCGTTTATGAACATCATTTTCCGGGATATGTTGGAGAAATAGGTCATAGTATACATCGACATTCTTATTTACTCAAATTCCCTCTCAGAACATATCTGCCATGTAAGAACAGTTCTCAAGAGATAAATCCAGTACCAACTCTACACTAAAGAAAAGTGTGAATTCATCAGACCAGTACAACTTTCCTAGGGTACATTATCAGTTCTAAGGGTGTGACTATGGATGACCCAAAAGTTAAAGCCATCTTAGAATGGCCACAGCCTTGCACAGTAAAGAAGTTACAATGGTTCACGGGGTTAGCAAATTTCTATGGCAGATTTAACCAGAATTACAATCTCAAAGCTGTTTCTCTAACTGGCCTAGCCAAAAGCAAGAATTGTAAGATTTCTTGGAGTCCAGCCACTGAAAAGGCCTTCCAAGACCTGAAAACCCAGTTAACTTCAGCTCCTTTCCTGAATCACACAGAGCCCAATCTGCCATTCATAGTTGAAGTTGATGCTTCCAGTACCGGAGTGGGTGCATTCTGTCACAAAGATATGGTTCTCTAGCTTAAATGTTTCCCTTTGCTTTTTACATTCCCATTTATGCATTTAGCAGAGGAAATGATTTAAAGCAACTTACAAATATAGGAACAGTAGAAACAGTAGATCAACTAAAAAAAGCAACAGTCATACAAGTGTGGTGCCAGTTTTCCTAGACCAGCATAGAACAATTAACAAGTTAATTTTTTTTGCCTCTGTGGTGTGGCACCACAAGGCGCTGCTCACTAGCGGAATGCAGGCTTTTGGATGGCACATAGGTCCATACCAATGAGTTTAGGTAACTTGATGCAAACCCAGTGGTTGTTTTAAAGACCACCATCAGTGCCTTGAACTTGATTCGAGCAGCCAATTATAGCCAGTGCAGTCTGGTGAGAAGAGGAGTGACATGCTCATTGAAGACTACCCTCGCAGCTGCATTCTGAATCATTTGCAGTGGCTTGGTAGTACTTGCTGGTAAGCCCACTAGAAGAGCATTGCAATAGTCCAGTCTGGAGAGAAAAAATGCTTGAACCAGCAGTTGTGAAGATAGTTCTGAGAGGAAAGGTCAGATTTACATGTTTATTCAAAGTCACCAGCAGAGAGAAATTACAACAGTGGAAAAAAATGCTGGCAATAAAAAAAGCTCTATAAAAGTGATGCCACTGCCTTGAGGGACCTACACACCCCTTCACTGTACTTACTGTTTTTTACCCACCCAACAACTTTTCTGTTACCTATCACCCAGGTTCCAAGGATGGCAAAGCTAATTCCCTATCACATCAAGATGAGAAAGAAGAGAACAGTGACCTCCTAAAAGCATCCTCCTGAAAGACTTCTTGTGGCTCCAGTACAATGGAACATTATCACAGAGATTCAAGCCT
Source organism: Yasuhikotakia modesta (assembly GCA_036877545.1). Lineage (NCBI taxonomy): Eukaryota > Metazoa > Chordata > Actinopteri > Cypriniformes > Botiidae > Yasuhikotakia > Yasuhikotakia modesta. Next base: position 10,024 of record JBAJNP010007988.1, on the reverse strand, counting down.
TTAACAAAGGTGAGGCAGTCCCTCAAGAATGTCTGAATAACATGCTCTTTGAATTCCCCTACCTAAGCTTCCAACATCATTTGAAACTGTTGAGCTACTATGCAATTATGTGCTCCGCTTCTATGGTCTTCCTGAAGACATCATATCTAACCATGGTCCCCAGTTTACCTCACGAGTTTGGTCAACCCTTTTCCAAAAATCTGAATGTTAATGTGAGTCTAACCTCTGGTTATCAGCCCCAGTCTAATGGACAAACAGAGTGCATCAATCAAGAAATCTTTGTTTCCTGAGATTGTACTGCCATGATCATCAGAATGACTGGCATAGGTACCTTGTGGGCTGAAGCTACAGGACTCCCAAACCACTGAGCTACCAGAGGTCAACGAATGGTTATAATGGAGTGGGAAGACCTGGGACCTGGCACACCAGGCTGTTTGCCACCAAACCGCCATGCCAACGGCCATAGGAGACCCAAACTATGAGCCTCTATGTCTCCATCTCTTACTAAAAAAGTTCAGTCCCACGTATGTTGGCTCATTTCAAATCATACGTCACATTACCCCAGTATCTTGAACTACCCCCTTATTACCGCATCTCTCTTCTACCTTTTATGTATCCCTCTTAAAACCCGCTAATGGACCGGGAGGACAGCCTGAGGAGGGAACCGAGACACAGATGCCTTCTCTTATGGAAGATGGTGAGGAGGCGTACCGAGTCAACAAACGTATGGATTCTTGACATCGGAGGACTAGGAGGGTTACGGCCCAGAGGACAGGTCCTGGGCTAAAAGAGAGCTTCTGTTACATCCGAAGGTCCCACATTGCTTGTTCAGTGGGAACCGTCGCCTGAATATTAAACTGATTGGACTACATTTCCCAGCAGATGACCACTCCCCCTCATCACTCGCCTGTTCCCTGTAACCTCATTATGGACTATTTTTAAACTGTGTTCTCCCAACTGTTCTTTGAGAAGTCTTGTTTAGCCCTGCATACAATTCAGTGCATCTCTCCCTGTGTTTGGTTTACCTGTTATAACTTCCTGAATTACTCTGTTGTTTGCTGCCTGCCCGCCTGCCCCGACCCTTGCCTGTATATTGGGTTACTGTATTGTTTGCTGCCTGCCTCGACCCTTGCCTGTTTACAATTTATGATCTGCTTTGCCTTCGCCATTCCTGTTTACTTTTGTTTGAACCTTGTTTGTACAACAACTCTAAAAAAAGCTGCAAATGGATTCCTTAGCTCATGACCTATTATTACAGTAACACCATTACATTTAACCATTTACTCTTCAATACTGTCTTTTCAGTAGAAAATGTGTTCTGTTTGCCAAAAACAAAAATCAATAAGGTCTGATAAATTTCAATTCGCACCATCTGCTAGACCCAAAATGCACTTATATGGCTGCTCATCTGTGCATTTTTATCTTAACATTTTCACTCCTTATTATATAATCCTCATAATTATTTACTCTAACTGCATACATAAACTGGCAAATTGTCAAACTACAAATACCTATGTTTAGAAGCATGCAAGTCCCTTTGAAAGGGGCCAGTGGCTGCACACACTTGTGATGCAGGATAACTTAAATTGAAAAATCTTGCAGGGACTCATAAAGCGACAAAATGGATCCCAGTGCCATGTCATCATTACAGAAGACTTTGCCACCACAAGATCCAGCGGCGATTGATCTCCTGTCTTCTGAACAATTTGCTCAAGCTGTTCAAATGACTGTGCACCATGCTAAGCTTACCCGGTCGACTTCACTGACCGAGGATCTATTGAGGACGCTACAGCATGTGACATCACTCCTCTTCGAATGTTCAGCTGTATCTGTCGGGCCAAGTACAACCACCATGCCCACTGATGCAACCCACAGTCCTCACATAGCCTTACCGCAACAATATATATTGTTTATTAATCAACAACCTCTTTTGTACCCTACAGACACAAGTCACATAGCATTTGTCTGCTCCTTACTGTCCGGAATGGAGCTATACTGGGCAACGGCAATATGACGGCCAGAGGGTTCAACCTTCTCAAAGGTAAAACCTCTAGCCCAATTCATTGAACTCTCTATACACCTAGACATCCTGATTCGTTCTCGACACCACTTTAACCATGTGTCATAAAACTCCCTTGAATCTGCTGAACAAATGCAACTGGGGAAAACACACCTGACTCCTGAGGAGAGGAGACGTAAGAAAAAATCAATTGTGTTTTTACTGTGGTCAGGCAGGCCACCCAAAAGAACTGAAATACCTGTAATCCTTGTGAATAATTATGTATCTGTTACCACCAAGGCCCTTGTTGGAGGGCCGAAGGCAATTTCATATCTTTGGCATTTGCAAAAAGAATGCACTAACCTAGGGCTGGGCGATATGGACCAAAACTGATATCTCAATATTTTTGGACAGAAGGCAGTTATAAAATATGTATTGATATTTTTAACAGAATTAGCAACTCAAAGCCACAAAGATGAAACCACTACCCATTTTATTTAGACAGATTTAAAGGGCACCTGAGCGGTAGAGTGGTTGAGCAGAGTATAGATTCTTGTTCTGTGATGTGACATAGAGCACTTTGGTTAAGTCTGTAATGCCCCAGAAGCTGTCTAAAAACCTCTTTTAAAAACTATTTTATGGCGGGGCTATTAAATTGGTGAATTTGAGCATTCTGCGCAAATTCTGCGCCGCTGGGGGGCTCTGACAACCTCATAATGATATGCGGAGTGTTTTACGCTGATTGGCTGCCTTCACTGCCACACGAAAGAATAATTATCTGATGTTGTCTCCTGGCTTGTGAACACATGTGGAACCATTTACTATCCCAAACACACAGACCGACAGCTATGGCGCAGATTCAGCCTTATACGTTTTAGCCGAACCAGAGGAGACACTGAATTAGAGGAAGACCTGTTCAGCAAAAACAGGATTTACATGTTTCTCAATGGTAAGTATATATAAGGATGACAAGATGGCCGCCGAGCCCAAGTCAGCACCCGTCATGGCCACCCATCCAGAGTCAGCACCCGTCATGGCCACCCATCTAGAGTCTCCTGTTGCTCCAGAGTCAAGTCCAGCAGCTGCTCTCTCCGTGTCAAGTCCAGCAGCTGCTCTCCCTGACTCCAGTCCAGCTACAGCTGTCCCTCCTGACTCCAGTCCAGCTACAGCTGTCCCTCCTGACTCCAGTCTAGCCACAGTCTCCGCTCCACTGCCTGGTCTAACCACCACATCTCCAGACAGCATTACAGAGACCCTTGTGTTGGGAGTAGCTCTGGGGGTCATTTTGGCCATCTACACCACCGCAGAACCTCTGAAGGCAGCATCCCCTGAGGTGTTGGCACCGGCCATAGATCCTCATCCGGAGGGGATACCTGAACCTGCTACCAGCATGTTGGCGGCGCCCTGTGACTTCTCTGCTCCCGAAACTCTCACTCAATCGGCCTGTTCCCCTGAAACGCCCAGGCAGGTGTCCTGTTTTCCTGATCCGCCCTGGCAGGCTCTCACGTCTCCTGAGCCACCTGGCGGGCTCTCTCGTCTCCTGAGCCGCCCTGACGGGCTCTCAAAGTCTATAAAGACTCCCTAGCCTCTCTAGGCCCTCCAGCCTGTCTAGCCTCTCTAGGCCCTCCAGCCTGTCTAGGCCCTCTAGCCTTTCCAGGCTCTCAAGGCCCTCTAGTCTTTCCAGGCTCTCAAGGCCCTCTAGCCTTTCCAGGCTCTCTCGCCTCTCTAGCCTTTCCAGGCTCTCTCGCCTCTCTAGCCTTTCCAGGCTCTCTCGCCTCTCAAGGCTTTCAAGGCTCTCTCGCCTCTCAAGGCTCACAAGGCTCTCAAGGCTCTCTCGGCTCTCAAGGCTCTATCGCCTCTGTAGGCTCTCTCGCCTCTGTAGGCTCTCAGGTTTCTCCCATTGGCTGTATCGCTCTTGATGGCCTCTCCAGTCTCTGGCTCTGTCCCAGGTGGTCTCTATTGTCGCCGGCTCCGCCCTGGTAGTCGTCCCAGTCTCCTGCTCCGCCCTGGTGGTCGTCCCAGTCTCCTGCTCCGCCCTGGTGGTCCCTGTTGTCGCCTGCTCCGCCCTGGTGATCCCTGCTGTCGCCTGCTCCGCCCTGGTGGTCCCTGCTGTCGCCTGCTCCGCCCTGGAGGACTTCATTGTCCCTTCCGTGTTCACCCCCCCATTGCTCCCTGGACTGTTTGATGTTTTGTTGGAGCGTCTGGAAGCCGCTCCTTTGGGGGGGGCTATGTAACGACAGGCCAGCAGAGGGGGCCCTTTCCCCGCGAACTTTGACATTTGCCCCCTCTGCTTCCTGGTTCGTGACTTCCTGTTTGCTAGCTATAAAAGCTCAGGCTAGCAAACAGGAAGTTGTGAAGTGTTGTTTTGCCCACGTTGGTTTGTCTCTGTCTCCATCTCGGTTTTGGATTACCTGTGTTTGCTTGTCTGTTTTTGCCTGCCTCTGTTTTGCCTGCCTCTGTTTTTGGTTTACGCTTGTGGATTATCTCTTGTACACCTGTCTGCCCGTGATTTTTACCCTGCCTGTCCCTGACCATGCCTCGCTTCAATAAAACCCGGAAAAACCTGCATTTGGGTCCGACTCCCGTTCCGCTGCAAACACAGGTCGTAACACTTACTATGCTTATTTTAACATATACCATGGCCGTTTGTCACTCAGAGAAAGGCACAGGTAGACCCAAGGTGACCCATTGACTAGCAGTGTGTAATGAGACTAATCCACATATGGTTAAACAAAACAGAATAAAGAGAGTAAAGTACATCACTGCAATAACACATTTTATTAGTTAAGCAAATCAGGCAGACGTCATTTTGAATCATACCACGAACAAATGTATTAAAATGTACTAAATGCCATTCTCCTTTCTCCCCGTGTCTTGCAGGCAATGCAGATTTTCATCTTAACATATTCAATGTCCTCTTCAAATTCAAGATGAAGCCTTTTTGCTTGCCGTGACTTGACTGGTGTTGAACCAAATGGAAATGAAGCTGCTCCGAATGTATATTGAATAAATGTGAACAAAACTGAGTGTTAATTCAATCTAAACAGAATAAAATTATGTAATTGATTGACAAACTGGATAACAGTGAAGATTATCTTGAAGGATTAAACACATAAATAATACAGAACAACTTCTTTACAGTAAATTTGACTACAATCACAAGCTATTTTCATGTAGAATTGTGGGACACTGAATTAACTCTGTTTCGGTGCTGTGGTCCAACAGTGTTGTTCCCCTAGACTGGGTTTCCTAAAGATCCATCCGACAGCCTCTCTTGTATCCTGTGGAATTGTCTTAAACTTCACAACGTCACTGCAGCAGTAACATTAGCGGGGCGGGGCCGTTTGGGGGGACGGGTCTATGTAAACTATGTTTTCTGTGACGTTTCATTTTCGTGAGGAGGGGGTGAGTGAAAGGAAACTGACGTAAGATTCCCGAGGTTTCCACCCTGAGCCATTTTCAGGCACTTATTTTTAAAACATAAATTTATATACTTTAGAGTGGTTCACTTTTTCTATGTTCTTTAAGGCCGGTATACTGCCATTTTCTGTCAAGACTAGAACATTTTTTGACTCTAGGTCCCCTTTAAATGTATTGTTTGTCTATAGTTAGTCTTGTTTGTTTTAGCATGGTTAATAAACTGTTTGTATTCACTTGTGATTGTTTCTGTGTTTAACTGCTCACAAACGAACATCACTTAAACTTGCCGATCTTGTTACATGCTCTGAAGTAGCACTGTATGTCAGTAAGAGTTTATTTTCAATAACATTTCCCATGGCCTTCAATTAGGCCTAACCCATAGTAGTCATTCAATTAGGCCTAACCCATGAACAAAATCCATATCCAAGAGGTCAGAAATAATGTATTAATTTATTTATGTAACAAAGTATCTGCAAACACAAAATACTGTACATCAATACTTTTTGGAAGTTGCTGCTGCTGCTTGTGTAAGGACCTTCACATGTGAGAAATGTTGATGTGCTACGGTAATATGCAACACTGCATAAACCAAATGGGTGGAACTAAAACTGGCAGGGGTTGTTGGACAAAACGGTAAATTTTGTAAAATTATTGTCCAGCCTTTGAAGGCCCTTGAACATAGGGTTCCAGGCATCACACAATACAACTTTATTGTACAAGACAACAAAGCTGCAGAGATGTCTGCAGATCATTGGACAGATGTGTTGACAGCGTTTTATTACCAACATCAAAGCAACCACAGAAATGTTATTGTGTGGTTAACATGAGTAAATACTCACTTGAGAAAGTAAATACTTACTCAAGTGCCAGGCCAAAATTACCCTCAGGGTTATGCTCTCACAATAATCATTGTAACCTGAACTCTTGTAATTACACCACTATTTAAAGTATGAGAACATATGAGAATGCATATGAATATACGATTTGTAATATAAAAATACACTACAGCACCCATAATGAAATGTAAAAGCTGAAATATTTACAGTTTCATGATTTAATACTTTGTTTACAATATATTTTTTAGTTCTGAATAAGTTTGCCTTGACATAACACAAGTGTTAGCTGCTATATTTAAAATACATTTGGACATGCAAAGTAGCACTGGAAAACTATTTTACTACCTCTTACTACTGACAATTGTGTGCAAAAAACACAAGGGAAAGATGCAGGATCTCACCAAATTGTCACGACTCGCGCGTGCCAGTGTCTTGTTCTGTAGTATCTCCGTCCTGTAGGTGTCGTTTGTTCTGGTTCTGTTCTTTTCGTTATTGTTTAAGTTACATCAGCTGCGCGCAGCCCAAGTATCTGATTATCGGCTGTGCGCAGCAGGATTGTTTTGTGTTCTTAAGAGACATTTTTGATGTTGTGGTGTTTTTCGTGTTTTGAAGTTTCTCGAGTCCTGCCTAGTCTTGTCGAGTCGTGTTCAGTGTCCTTCCTGTCTGAGTTTAGTTGCCCTGTTTCCGGGAGATAGTTCCCCGTGGTTTTGTTTCTTGTTTTGGGCTTTCCTTTTTGTATTCTAGTCCCGTTTGTTTTTTGTAACGTTTTAGTTTTAATAAAAACGCATCCCTGCCAGCTGCTCCTCCTGTGTTTCGTTCTTGGGTTTAACCCCCTTATCTCCAGTGGCTTGGCGTCAGCGCGTTCGCTAGCCACGCCAGAGACTCGGGTTTGAGACCCGCGCCTGACACAAACACAGATTACAACACAACACAAGACCAGAGCAGAAACAAGAATAACACATTGACTATAAATACACAGATTATTCAGGAGTAGCAATTTAATTAGGTGGAGTGACAAAAACAGGCTTACATCAGGACGCTAACATTATAGTGACAAAATAGTGTAATATAGTGACAAAAGACAGACTCAATGTGCAGTTTTTTAGATGACACAATTAACCAACTGGCCCCACACCGCTTCAAGCATTTTCACCCCTTTATCTTTATAGTATGTATCTTATCTGAAAATGCATTGATCAAAGATCATAATATCTGAACTATTAAGAAACACAGGTTTTGAGAAACACATGTATAGAATAACTTAAATTTCTGGCCTTCTCAGGTTAAATATGGAGCACCACAGGGATCAGTCTTGGTCCCTGCCCTTTTCTTCCCTCTAGGAAAACATTATGTAACGCTAGGACAGCAGAGGGAGCCCTAGCCCCATGCTTCCTCTGTTGCAACTTCCTGTTTGCTGGCTATAAAACAGCAGGTCATCAAACAGGAAGTTGTGATGTATTGGATTGCCCTTCTCTGTGTTTACTTTGTGCTTCCTATGTTTTCCTTGTGTTCTCTCTGTTTATTGGATTACTTGGTTTTGAAATTTGGACTGTCTCTTGGTTTTGATGTTTTGCTCCCTGCCCTGACCTCCTGCATTGTTTATTTGATTTATGAGTTTGGATTTGCCTACATCGAACCCGTTTTCCTGTGATTAACTTTGCCTGCATTTGGACTATGCCTCATTGCAATAAAAACAGTATAACCGTTTAGATACGCCTCCCGTCCCTGTGTTCACGCCACCCGTGACAGAATACATCACCACTCCAGGATCCAGCGGGTTATCAGAGGACCCTATTGGTCAACTTTTGCAACTAAAACAAGGTACTTCCTCCATAAAGGACTATGTGTCCCAGTTCTGTGCTCTTGTTAATAAAGTTTCATTCTATAATTAACAGGTTTTTTTTAAATCTATTTTGTTATTGGCTTAATGAGGCATGCAAGTCTGCACTAGCCACAGAGGGGCCTCCCCCGAGCCAGAGTCAAGTCCAGCCAAGCTACCCCTGTCGTCCCTGAGTCCATCCAAGTTACCGCTGTCGTCCCAGAGCCAAGTCAAACTACAGCTTCCGTCCCAGAGCCAAGTCAAACTACAGCTTCCGTCCCAGAGCCAAGTCAAAACCACAGCTTCCGTCCCAAGACAAGCTACAGTTGTCGTTGTCCATCCTGAGTCAAGCCCAGGCTCTACTGTTGCTTCTCCTGAGTCAAGGTCAGTTTTCACTGTTATTCCTCTGGAGTCAAGTCTAGTGACAGCCTCTGCCACGTTAAGTCAAGTATTTTCTGTCAATTTCCACCCTTCTGCTTATACGCAGTTATGAAGTGACCAATCAGAAGACCATGTTTAACCCCCCACACAGTTGATTGCCTTTGCTATCAATAAGTAACAAGGAATCACCATCTAGCCTTTCTGTAGCTTAACTGGTAGAGCATTGTGATATCAGTGCAAAGGTTGTGGGTTCGATCTCAAGGAATGAAAGTACTGATAAAACAAAAAGTATACATTGAATTTGCTGCAAGTCGCATTGGATAAAAGCATCTGCCAAATGAATAAATGTAAATGTCACTCACCATAAACAAAGCATGCAGTTTGTGCCACTTCATCAATCAACAGAATTTCTCTGTCTAGTTGCAAAAGTGTTTTGTTAAAGGGGACCTAGAGTCAAAATCATAATGTTTCTAGTCTTGACAGAAAACGGCAGTATACCCGGCTAAAAAACATAGCAAAAGTTCCAGACATTTTGAACCACACTAATGTATATAAATTTATGTTTTAAAAATAAATGCCTGAAAACAGCTCAGGCTGGAAGGCTGCGACTTCTTACGTCACGAGCCTCTCACTCACCCCCTCCTCACGAAAATGAAACATAACACAAAAACATAGTTTGCATAGACCCGACCCCCCAAACCACAGACAAAATAAATACCTAGACACCTCATCAGCCTCTGGATCATACATCAACGTCGCTGCTATTTTAGTTCAGGCAACTTTCCCATTTTTCTCATAAGTGGATTAAAGAAAATGTGTGAGTCGTGCGCTGCTTGGGGCAGCATCAACATCAAAAAATTACTTTTCTGATGCTCCACATCAAGCTCAAGAATATAAGAGAGGCTGTCGGATGGATCTTCAGGAAACCCAGTCTAGGGGAACAACACTGTTGGACAACAGCACCGAAACAGAGTTAATTCAGTGTCCCACTTTTCTGCATGAAAATAGCTTTTGATTGTAATCGAGTTACTGTAAAGAAGTTGTTCTGTATTATTTATGTTTAATCCTTCAAGATAATATTCACTGTTATCCTGTTTGTCAATCAATTACATAATTGTATTCTGTTTAGAATGAATTAACACTCAGTTTTGTTCATATTTATTCAATATACATTCAGGGCAGCTTCACTTTCATTTAGTTTAATTCCAGTCAAGTCATGGCCAGCAAAAAGCCTTCATCTTGAATTTGAGGACATCTTGAAAATCTGCACTGCCTGCAAGACATGGGGAGAAAGGAGAATGACATTTAGTACATTTTAATACATTTGTTCTATGATTCAAAATTATGTCGGCCTGATTTGCTTAACTAATAAAATGTGTTACTGCAGTCATGTACTTTCTTACTCTCTTTATTCTGTTTTGTTCAACCATATGTGGATCTAGTCTCATTACACACTGCTAGTCAATGGTCTACCTGTCCCTTTCTCTGAGTGACAAACGGTATATGCTAAAATAAATATATAGTAAGTATAAAGATAAATATGTTTGTATATTGTTATACGTTTATGTT